>UYYF01004408.1:55938-88487 GCA_900618365.1 Thelazia callipaeda
CGGCAGATAAAATGAAGAGGTGTGAAAACTTAAAAAAAAGTGCGTGAACAATGACTGCTGTTAGCTAATATAGTTCGAAATCTTGCACAAGTATAGTTATTAGGTTTATGCTACTGAGGAAAATTTCTATTAATACAGTAAGTGAAAACTTCAACAAACTATGCTCATACGCACATTTTTGACATTATTTCACTGCTGGATTTTGATTTTTTTTAATATATTGCACTGTTATATTCAAAGTGAATTTTAGGCCACGTCCTTTTGGTTCATTGCGATATGCAAGCAAAAACACGCGTTTTATACGAAATAACATGAACCAAACACTTTGGCGCCAAAATACCTCTGTGTCTCGTAATTTTCGCGGACCCGGTGGTCGTTTTGCTAGTAATGGTTTTTACCGTACTAAGCGGTCAGTTACCAGAGAGGAGCTAGACAAGGAACTTGAGGAATATATGAAGAAAGGGAAGCATCCACAAATTGATGTTTCTGATCTCAAATAAGTTCCTTTGTCTTTGTTATTGTTTGTTCACCTGTTTTAAACTTGAAATATTTTATTAGTTTTTAAGATTTGTTTCGAGATTCTAGCACATTTTCATTTTAATATAATTTTTAAATCACTTGTAGACAAGATATTGCCATTGATAAGATTAAATAAACACTGATGTGAAATTTTGGAGTTGAGTAGTGGCACCTGTGTGATATTCATTAAAAAAGATTCATCACTTTATTCTTTTTAATGTTGTACACAGGAGGAAGTTTATTTGCTGTTATAAACGTACTTTAAACACAGTACTGTTGCTATCGGAAACTTTTGTAAATCCGCTCAGATTACTAGTAGTAGTCAAGAATTTTAAAGGACAGTCCTCCTATATTTTGTGTTTATCACAGAGTGGGTTATTTGAGCAGTTGAATGGTCGTAAGCCATAAAGTGACATTAGACTATAAAATTTTGTGTGTTCGGGTTGTAAGTTAATGTGACAGCAAATACTACGTTAACTGTTGTTCAGCGATGCAGATGGCAAGCTTGTCGTATTTTTTTTTATTGAATCTTTCTGTTTGGTATATATATATATATCCGTTTCTGTTGCTTTGAAAAAAATTTTTTTGGACATACCTTTATTAAATTACATTGTTTCGGAACATGGTGGCAAATTATTGAAATCGTTATTGCAGTTGGTACCAGTTTCAAATAAAGGATTCGAGATTATTTGATATTACATAGAAATATAGAAATAATTTAGTTTTCTGTGAGCGTAGTTGAATGTAGATTTTAGGAGTAGTGTAATTTTTGTGGTGACTATGATGTCGAGATCCAGTTATTGGAAGATTGCGCGCTGTCGCTAGTGACTGAATACACATGGAATTTAATGAATATTCTGTCTCTTTTAGCGATATTTATATTGATCACTTGAGGCTTTAGTAAGAATTTTTTCTTTGTAGCTCAAGTAATGATTGGCACTAAAGTTGGACGAGTCAAATTTAGTTTTCATAACAGGATGGGAATGAATTAACGATAATAAGGTGAAAAAAAGTTACTGCTCTGTTACAAGTCGGAAATATATGAAGCAGGGAAGAATTTTGAAAACATTGATTTTAACAAGAACCTACTCCAGCATCAGGAGTTATCAAAGTAGAAATGATGGTCCTGAGCAGTCATAGTAATTGGAAAACTTAAGTAACAATCGTATACAATAACGCGATAAATATAAATTATATACAAATATATGCCTTTACATCGAAATTTATCAATTAATCGAAATATCGGTAAAATAATGAGGGTAATTCAGATGTACTATTACTACTCTTAAGAATTTTAAATAAATGAAATTGTGAAAACGTTCGATAGTATGCTTGATCAATACATTCTCAGATGTATTTCACGATTAGCCAATAAACAATAAACAAGAACAATATTGACAAAGTTATTGAAAATAACATAATTTTTTAAATCACGCTACTGCTCACATTCTATCAGTAACGATAACACATTATTTTTTGTTCGAAGAGATTGCAGGTAATTGCATATTAATCATAATAATATAAACGTTTTTAGTGAAGTGAATCAGATCCAAGACCCTTTTGAGACGAAAAAAAATGACAAGCAAATTTTAATAGCCAAAAACTGTAAGATAAATTATTCACTTCAAAACTAATTATTTACAAGGCATTATATGCAACTTTAATCAAACATTAAACACAGAGCAGCGAGCTGCTTGGTAGCAAAATTACACACTATGACGACATGAACAACAGAAAGAATTCCTCGTAATAAAAAATATCTATTAGAAACTAGGACAACAATGATTTTAAAAAGTTCCAATGATATATACAATTTAATAATCAATATATTATTAATTAATAGGTAATAATTATCATTGATTGACAACACACATATCCGGAAGGCTACACATCCACCTGAAGGACTCCACATAAATTCTTAAGACAAAACAAACATGCGAGGAACTCACACAGTACCATACAAACATCTGGGATACAACCGACGTCCGAAGGACTACACACGCATGCGAGACTAGACAAACATCTATTTCAGTTATGGTTTTACCTGTTTGTTTCCTAGTTACATTACGAACTATAATTTTACTATTGTTATCTTAATACGCAGTATTAGTTAGAAGATGCAGATATGGTTAGTGGTTTACTCAAGACCCATAATTCCTATAGTTTTTACATATTTGAAATACCTGTCAAACTTGGCTTTGGAGTTCGATGTATATAGGGGATAGAAAAGTTGACTAAATGTAACGTAATTTAAAAATATTTCGTAATTTAAAAAAAAATAGATTTATTAGTTCCGGGGTAGTCCCGTCTTAGGAACAAACACAATCTTACCCTCATTTTCGTTCTATATCCATCTTCCAAAGTTTAACGCAAACGGTTCTAAAACAGAGTTATTGAACAAAGGATAGATGACTGGTGCTAGAGAAATCAAGAGTCTTCAAGTAAAGTTTTTAATTTTCCTACGACCAGTCATCGACTACATAATTTCTACCAGAGATACTTTAGGCCTTCAAGCATTTCCATCCTTTCTGCTACACGTTTTTATCATTGACCTAAACGCCTTCGCCATTCGCCGTTGATATTAACTGAAATACTGCTTGTTAACTGCCATACTAGCAGGCTTGTAATGAAGTTGGTTTGGAGACGCAGTTGATATGGATGAAAAAATAAAAGGCTAACCAGAAAATCTTAGTGAAAACAGTAAAAAAATATATCTCTTAGTAACAGACAATCGACACTGCACATCCTTCGTGGAGTGCCAGCAACAAATTGCAAGTAAGTGCGAACAGTATAAGAAAAAGCATGCTAAAATAAATGTATGCAGTACAGGACAAATTAGATTACACAAAACTTTTATAAAAGCACAGAGATTAACAATGCAGACATGGAAAACGAAACTTTACAATGAAAAGACTTTACAAAACAAAAACAAAAACTACATAATTATGACAACCACTAACAACACAAATCATATACGATAAACCACAAAATACATTGGGAGAGCTAGTCAAACCATTATTTTAGCTTTTTTTTCGACTTTCCACTTTTTTCACATTTCTGCTCTTTTATTTTTTCCATTTTTTCTAATATTTTCATCTCCCTTTCACTCTTCAAAATCTTATTGATAACAACAACTACATCACAAACAAGAACAAAAATAATCGTACAATGCAGCAGTAAGGACCAGAGTAACAATCAAGAAATTAGGTAAAGAACTCTACATAAGAAATCCTAAACCTTTACTAACCTAGCAATAATCAAAGGGTAGCACAAAACTGTTCTAGAATCACCCTACTGTGATGGAGTGATGAAGAAAGCGTCACGCCGCGAGTCTCTCAAGTTAGGAGCTGGCACATCCAGTTACTCCATTTTAAAATCACAAAAGATCGCAGGGACTTATTAAGGAGCTGGCATATCCGCGGAATGCCTCTTTTCTCAACAATTTGGGAAAACTAAACTGCTAACACAAATTTCATAACTACGCTCGGCAGAACAAATTTTGTGCCACCTAATGACTATTGTTCTGAGGCTAGGCCCTAGAATTTTTGCTCTCCGTTCCTATCTAGAGGCCACATTTCTCAGCACACTCCGGTCCCCACAACAAACTACATAAAACAGCCACTGACCACTAGTTAAACACTACCTAACTAACCTCAAGGCAATGAAAAACTTTTTCATATCTGAATAACAGAAATGAAAAATTTTCTACAAATACCAAACACCACATATCACAAACAAAGTGAGGTTCTGATCCACGGTGCGAGGTCGAGAAGACTGGAACAGCAGACACAATAGACCAGTCTGCCGAGGTGAGCGATGAGCGAACAATAATGTGATAGTGTGAGTATCGTCTCCACTGCACAATTCTTCTCGGAACTTGTGGTTATGAACTCGGAAGAACTTTGCACTTGCGATGAGGAAAGTAGTGATATGGAGGAGATAGTATACGTATATACGTCTCAGATATGTAGTCAAGACGAGACGATCAATGCCGTTTTGAGATCTTTAAAAACACACATCTCAGAGATCAGAAAATGTACTCCCAAAGAAAAAGATTACTGAAGTATGCAGAGAAATAGCATCGATTTAATGCATCACGCCTATATTCTCTCCAGCTTTCCTTGAAAGTGACGTAGCGCGATTAAACTGGAGGAGTTTACAAAAAAGTGAAAGAAGTCGTAATAAACTGACATGTCAATAATATTACCGTTAAGTAATGGATCTTCGAAGAAAAACCGATCGGTTTACTGACGTGAGCAGCGAGTTTTAATTCTTTTGTCAGTGCATGTATTCTATGCATAAGTCAGCTCCAACTTCATCAGGTACATGGCAGAAGTTATCATTGAGTTAAAAAGAGATACTTGCTTGTGTACCGTACATTTTCATGACTTCATTCAAACATTTAACATCATGACATTGGAATCTGGAACTCTGTTAGGGTTCAGGAATCTGTTATCATTCTAAACCTTTCCAATATCTAATATAAGACCAACAAAGCTGCTTGTTTCAGTCAAGTTTATTGTTTTCCATATAACTGGAATTATGACTCACAGTGGCAAAATGAACTTCCAGAAAATTACACTACAAAAACTACTATTGCCGTAGTAAATGATTATTATATTTTATTTCTTAGGCTAAAATGTCTAGTATGTTTTTCATTTCAAGACTATATAAGCTTCAATTCTCAGATCGAGGCACTACCAACAACAAGGTACCTTTCAACAATTGGGCTAGTTCGTATACTTTTACACAAAAATGTACTTAAATTGAATAAGTTTTATTTTAACAATTTTGAGATCGTCATATGTCAGGAAGAAATTGTTGGATCTATTTTCACACATTATATTAGGCATAATATACACTGACAATATTAAAGGGCTTTTGATAATCTAAGATGGAAACAGCTGTATATATGCCCATGTATCATTTTATATATTGTGAATGAACATTCCTTACTGGAATTTTTAAGCGAGACATAGCGTGAATACAAACAAAATTTAGCTCCTGACTATAAGACTCCAGTACTGACCGATAATATTCAGATTCTTGCAAGAGCAAGACCGTCCTGTACATCCCTACCATACTGAGGACTAGACTCATGCCTTCTTTTCATGAATTAAATATGAAAGTGGTTAGATGGTGTGGTATTACCTGCGGTGGGAACTATCAATTCTTATACTAATCAGTAGCAGCGATAGTCACGAACTGAAAGGAAAAACCAAGCAATACAAATAATTTCTTTAAGTATTCCATTTTTCTGAACACCACTTCTTTCTTACTGATCAGGTGAGAAAAATTCACTACCCATATTTGCGGCGCGTTCTTTAGCATTTACTTTAAATAATAACCGTATTCTGAAAACATGTGCCAACAAGAGCTCTCATTCCAACGAAGTGATAAACCTGATCTACACGACCATTAAATGCCAGCAAATGTTTCACAAGTGGTTTTACGGTTTTCAATGCTCAAAAACTCATTTTCAGTACTGCTTACTATTAATATTTCATTATTTTTTGAATTATGCTTCGTAATAATTGTTATTGTATTTATGGTATATATGAAAATAATACTTCAGTTATTAAGTACTAGAAATGGTACTTAAAGCATCGTCGTGTTTTGATGGTAACTTTAAAGCAGTATATTTGATTTACATAAGCTTAAGTCAGATTTGGAATACGCAACAAATACTACACAAATTTCCACGATTTCATTTCTGCATGAAAGCATCTGAAGGCGAGAAATAAATTGCAGCAAAAACATGCGTGAATCACATCATGCTTACCGAGAAGATGCAGTTAAATAACGAACTGAATATTGGAAATAATTCAGGAAATATGACGTGAATAATATGCATATGGATGACATCCAAACCTGGTCACAAAAATCCTAACTTTGATATGACAAAGCATGGATAGAAATTATTACCATAACACTTCACATACATAAAATTGACACAATAGTTTGTTCACAAAAGTAATTTACGTTGCTGATACCAAAGCATTGTGTTTATTTTCTTACTTTCACACATTTTTTCGAAGCATACTTACATTCTTGAGCTGTTTAACAGACCAACAACACAGCAAAGAGAAAGATTAGCAAATATCAGCTAGAATGTTAATAGCAAAGAGAAATATTACTATATATCATCTAAAATACAACACCACAAAAAATCAATAAATAATGAAATAAAAGGAAGTAATTCACATAATGAGCACTGGTGCAAGTAAGAAATGGTATAAATATAGTCATCACACGGAGCTGCATGTAAGCAAATTTTGGCTGATATTTTGCAAAAAGCCTAATACTGATGGACGTTGAAGAAAAGTACAATATACCACTTTGACAATAAATAAAGTAACGCCAAACACTGTCCCGAATTGAAGTACAGCGATTAGAAATTCACTGTATCGCTGAATATGTAATGAGAAAATAGATATATAAATAAAGTATTATAACTTCATGATTTATAAAACCACACAGACCACCCTTGCTCTGATATCTACTGCCTTAAATTTAAAGTAAGGAACATTATTATGGTAGTTGATTTCATCAAATTCTATACCCTAAAAAATCTTGCATTAAACTATCCAGCGATCAACATAACATATTTTACAATGTAAGAAGACGAAATTGTAAAGACAAACAGAACCACTGTATCAGTGATATGCTAGAAATAAGATTTTCAAGGGCATATGAAGTCCTTGGTGATGTTTTCCATGATGGTATAAATACTAATTATAAACATAATACAAAAGAGAGCAGGCTTCTAATGGTAAGATCCTTACAATAACTAAGACATACCGTATAAAAAGCATCGCGCTCACACATGAAAACTAATAGTCTTCGTTTTACCACTTATCGCAATATACCCATATACTAAGTCATCACAAATCTAAAACTAATTTGCCGAGTTATCATGCACTCAGCCACCCAATAATCAACATGACATATTCTAGATAAACTTAATTAATGAGCAAATAGGCAACAACAAAAAATTACTCGCTGATTCAAGAAACTGTAAAATTTAAAAAGCTCAATACTACCAATATTTCACTTCACCGCACTATTAAAAGCTATCTATAACCAGAATGCGAAAAACAAAAAGGAACACGAGACTGTTAACACAGTCAAGAATTTCAATGTCTCACCAAATAAACTAACAAGTCTGAATGATTAATGCAAACAATAAAGTAATCAGCACGAAAAGAAAATACTACTTTATATCTAATTCCTTTCACTGCAAGACGAGAACTTCAAAACTGAGAAAACAACTAACAATCTTTTTTAAGAATAAATTAAAAGGCACTTAATTAGAACTTGTGTACTTTTGAAATAAAATATATAACTGTATGTATTAACGCGAGTTTGGAACTGGTGGTGGTGTAGAAAATTTTATCCTTGTAGGTGAAAGAGAACTTGTGACTAATATATTATTCGTTACATCGAGTGGCAATATGCTGGAATTTGTTGTAACATTGGAATAATCAATTCTATATTCACCTGCAAGTTTGTTAGAGCCTAATATATAAAATTAATTAATTGCCAAGTTTAATGTTAACAAATATCGGTAGGCTTATTTTGTGTCTAAAACAATGTAAGAAAGAATAGAACTTGACATGTACTACTGACAATCAATATTTTGCACTTTTAGAATTTGCAACTACCGCTTAATTAAATAATCGACAGTTTCATTGGAAATTTTTTAATATAAAATATTAAAAAAACACACACACACTACAAAATTGATAAAATTTTTCACTGACTGATTTCTAAATCGTAGATTTTTTCCATTTTCAAAGTGCAATTTTAAATCAACAAAAATGAATCTAACTCTAAGTTTACTTTCTTAATATAATATTTTTTAAAATTTACCACTTGCGATAATTTGTAACATTGTTGGTTGAGTACAATAAGCAAACTGATGGGGACCAGAGCAATTACAACAAAAAAATCCATTAGGATTAGGAGGTAGTGAGATAAATGATGGATAAGTCGGAACACTTGTAGTTGTAGACATTAGAGAATACTGTCGTGTTGCTGCCAGTGATACTAGATGACTACGTGGTGGAGGAGGTACACTTGCGAGAGAAAATGGTGGGCAAACTACGCTCGTGCAATTCATCACTCCAACAGAACCTGTTGTAACTGGTAACGAAGGATGATAACAAACAGATACTTCGGGTACTGACAGATTAGACGATGACTTGGTCTGCCTATATGCTGTAGGCTTCTGCAAATTTTTGCAAATTAAAATTTTTGCTCATTTTTATTTTATAATTTTATTCAGAAAAAAAAATTATTTCTAAATTTATCAGACAAGAACATGAAGAAAATCACTTTATAAAAACATTTATCGAAAGATAAGCTGAAAGTACAAATGAGTACTGAATTCAACTCATGTTAAAGGCAAAATTACAGCGCTTCTCAATTTACTAAATTTAAAGTGCAAAAAATGGCTTCCAATCAAGTGTATCTTTCCAAAGGACTCCTTATTCCTTTCAAAATGTCTGGAAGAATATAAACCTTTAAATCATTAAAGGAAGACAGCGATTGTGATAATAATGATTGAGGAATTGATGAAAGTGATGAGCTTTCTAATCGAGATGGATAAAAGAAATCACGTACTATTGGGCATACCAATACACGAGCTGGAAGATCTGGCAGTGCACTGCAAACAATACTGTACTGTGCCATCAATATAAAATGATCGATAGATATTGGGTACTATTACAAGAACACGACATTAAAAGAATAACTGAATCACTGAAATACAACAATTTGATGTAAAATGCATCAAATTAGTAAGAAAATGATAATTTGTATTATCTACTTTCAAAGAAATAAAATACCGAATGTAACCCAAAATAGAGCCAGGTTGTGAACGATTTAGATATGGAAGAACACGAGGATTTCCCGTTAACGCTCCTGCCTCACTTGGGAAACTATCCAATAATCGATTGTGCAAATCAGCGATCTGATCCGCAGTTCTGACAATATACGAAGTTTTTAGATCACTCCATTCAATCTGAAAATAAGGGCAAATCATTATATGAGATCTTCTATTTATATCACAAATATAATAAAAGGACTACATTAAAGTCTAAAAACTAATTTTAACAATTAATATGATGAACTTTTAGGAAAAATATGCGTTCTAATTAATAAGCTCTTATCATAATACGAGTAGCTTAAATATTATACTGCGATTGAAAATATATTTGGTGAAGAATCTTCATTCGAAATATGAGCCTCTAGTCTAGATATAACGATGGGTACATCAGAGTCACTCTCAGATGTAGATGCTTCCCAATTCTGAAAAAATGTATATACTAAATTGCAAATACGAACTGGCATACTTCCATTGTAATACTACATGAAATACAATGCATTACTGCACAATTTCGAACGATGAATACTAGGCAATTTAACAGCAATAAAAAAAATTGCTCACAATCATTAAAAAATTGAAGAAAAATTAATCACAACAGCAATTACGCGAGACAAAAATAATTGATTTCTGCAAAATACCCGTTGGTTTTCGTTCGTAGTGGGTAACAGATTGTCCAGATCAGTTTGAATTTTTGCAAGACTGATTTTATGATCCACAGAAAATGCTGCATGATGCTGTGCAGCCGAAACCGTCAAACGCAACTATTTATAAACAAGAATTTATTTCAGATTTGAAAATGGATAACTAATTAATAAGAGGAAATTCTTACTAAATTATATTAAAATGTCTGTAAACCCATATCTTTCTGCATTAATGTTGCTTTTCATGTATAGCAAGCGAATGCATTATAAATCACACGAACTTTTTCTACATTAAAACATTGATTTCCTTAACATGATACCAGTGGTTCTTAAAAACTTTTTGATTTATAAATTTTTCGAAAAACCGAACCAAATCCATTAACTCTTGTTTTTCGAAAGGTTGTTTTTGAACTGATGCACAAATAAGTTCCTCAAATAATCGTTCTATCAATCTATAATATTATGTATTTGTTTATTTTATCATGCATCCAACTTTTCAAGTATTATGCAAAAAATTAATAGAATATTAAATATGTTTTTTAAGACAGTGAAATATCTACTGAAATAAAGTTCAACAAACCCCATGTAAGCAGCTGCTGCCGAACGATTTGTTGAATGCAAGAGGCACAATACTGGAAACGCAAGCTCTTGAAGCTGACTACAAGATGCTGTTGCAATTGAATTTTGTAAGAAATCAACACTGTTGTACTTTAATTCACAGTGCCTCATATATAATGATTTCGCACGCAATAATGCTTCAACGCATGTTGCTATGTATCTGTGAATAAAGCTGTAGAATGCATGATGTAAGAAACTGTCTAAAGAATTAAACGGAAATATAAATGACAAGTTTAAGTCAATAAAGATCCCACAACTACTCAGACAGTCTGCAGTGACTAACCTTTGCTCATAAGCATTTAAGCATTGAATTGCTTCCGCAATAATATGAATTCGTTGCCAGCACTTTGCACTACATAGAGATAATAATAAATCTGAATCCATATCTTCAGCTTAAAATATACGTTATATGCTCATAAACTGTTAAATAAGACGCAGCTACATGATAAAGAATGAATATATAACTGATTTTTTAATCAATGATAAATTTAATGAACACATTCATATTGGTAATGACATAAAGAACACAGCAGTAAGCGAGCATATTTGAAAGAAAACATACTTGTTTGCGTACCCACTGAGCAAGTGCTTTCTTTTTCGGTCATTAGCGCTACACTACATTTTTTAACAAAGCGAAAGCCAGCAGAATCAACTTCTTGACCAGATGCTGATAAACTTTCGTCCTCATCTACATCACAAGAGATAACACTGCCCCCTGATGCTGATCCTGTTTCTCGACTCATGCCCCTTGCGACAAAATTTTCGTTCATATTTACCTAAAATAAAAATTGCGACAAAACTTTACAGATACAAATCCTTTTCTACCACAATGTTACATAACTACAGATGCGTAAAAAAAGTTATATACATAAAAATAACAAGTACAAGTGAAATGGCTCGCTTCTGCTCTACCACAGTCTTTAACACTACCTTTGTAGACTAAAAATATTTCCCCAAAAACTACATTTTTGAGCCGTACATAATACACCAATGCATCTTAATGGAATTTACCACAGCACTGGTGTTGATCATATTCTTCTGATTCTTATGATTAGAATGATTGTTATATTGCTTTAATTTTCGATTAAATGTTGTTGTTATTGGTGAACACCCAGACTCCACAATGTTTCCGTTACGACACCCGTTATTAACACTCGAAAAATCGCGATAAGTGCTATTCTGTGCAAAATCTCCAGCTCCATGGTGTACAATCTAGTAACTTTTAGTCATGCAGCTATTCATAAAACACAAAAAATTATCTAAAGAATAGTGATTGTGACCTTTATAAAACTATGAAGACGATCTTTACGATTTTGAGCATCATACAAATATAAAACATCATGAATTTTAAACATTCGTAGCTTTCAATAATTATGCTTCCACTTCATATTTAAAATATACTAAAAAAATCTAAATGCACATGAGAACAAATATGTATAATAGTGACGAATTTTAAATATCCAAAGTTATTAAAACAAATCTTAATATATCAGTGAAAGTAAATTCTGACTTTAAAGTGAACACTCATTATTACAGTTTCTACAAAGCATTTGCATACTTAAATATGCATAACCGGAAATTTGAACCTGCCATTGAAAAATTTGACCTCCCAATAACTTATTTAATTATCCTGACCATGCAAAGAACTCTAACTCTACAATTAAGAAAAAACGATGTAATTGTATACAAGCTATATTTATTTTAGAATATGAAACAACTAAATATCAAAGGTATAGAATTTTTAATGTGATACTCCATCCTGTAAAAGTGTTCAGAAACCTTATAAAAGTACATGAAACCTACATTTACCTCACCAAAATGATTTCTAGTACTGCTGCTGCGCTTCTTTCTACCCACCATTTCCACTAGAAACCAGCGCAAACAAACTGCAATAACTAGAAGAAAATTCATTGTAATTACTGTACAAATTTACCAACTTTGATCTGATGTTTCTGAATACATTTTAAATCACTTCACTGACTTCCATCAATGACTCACAAATCCAACATCAGAGAAATATACCATTTCTACTTTGTGACTTGAGAATATTAATGCTAATGATTGGGACAGTGCAGTAGCATACTGGTGCCCTCATAGAAATCGAACTACGATGATTAATCTTATCCAAACGTCCAATACACCCTGAAATGATTGGCGTGGTTCTTCTATATTTAATGGGTACTATGTTCTTTTTTCTATAGTGCTTCCCCCCATGCCACCCATAAGTTATGCTATTAGCTTTTGAAGCTCGTATTACGTGCACGTACGCATTCTAGAGCTTACGTAACCTCAGAAGACATCCACTGTTTATTGCGAGATCTTTATGTTCCCAAATTATATAGGAAATCTTGCAAAAGTCTACGTAATAAGGAAACATTAAAGGAGTTATACTGTAGCTTGTTGCTCCGCATACTATTGATCCAACAGGCAACCCTCTACTACATTTTTTAAAAGTTGTAGCTACGTTCTCTGCTCTGCTGTTACCCTCAAGTGTTTTCACACTGTTGTGATCTTGGAACTAGACACATTTCAGTACATAAAACCAGTTTATAATCTATATAACACAATAATGGAGTAGCAAAATGAGGCAATTGTAATGGCGGTTATAAAAAATAAATAATTAGCACACAATGATGAAGGCTCTTTACAAAACAGCGTGAGATTTTACCTTTAATACATAATCAGATTTTGTACTGATTGTGAACAAGTGAAAAAAAGATATTCAGTATATTATTGACAAGTTTCTCAAAAAACAGACGTCGAAATGCCGTGCTAATTTTGAATGAGATGCGTAGTAAAAACAAAGTCAATATAAAGAAAGTTGGTGTGACCTCAGTTGCAGGACGTGTTTAAGCAGTAAGCTGGGATACTGATTCCGTAGTATTTTACGTGAAATATAGAATGTCAGAGTTTTAATAATTGTAATCTATCACAATTTCTCGTTGAGTAGACAAACCCGTGATATAATAGCAAAACGAAATTATAAGAGAAACTCGGCTCAAAAATATTCAGTTAGCTAAATATAATTACATTCAGACATTCACGAAATTGAAACATCGTTTGTTTTAATTGTATAGATTTCATATCGATAATTGATGCCATTTTCTGTATGCATTTCCGAGCTTTCATCTTTGGTAAACCGGATGTAATTCAGTGAAGGGAAAAATACATCGGCTGAGAAGTCGCCCTCAACTCGAGTAATATATAGCTGCAAGAATTTCGTCACTTGCCTGATTTCAGTTAAAAGAATTAAATTTCATCGTACATCTTTTATTAATTATCATTTAAAAGGTTCAAATGTGATTCACATTGAGGACAAACTTCAATAAACTTAATCTGAAAGACGAAACGGTATTTTTAAAAAATAAATTTGCCTGGTGCAGTATAGGTGATTGTAGTCCTAAACTGTAAACTTCTCGACCACCAATATTCCATATAGTTTCAATGTCTTCCATGCTTTGCAACATTTTTGTTGCATTCTCGAAGCTTCGAGCCAGTACAACATTTTCGTCCGCAACCGTTTCCATCTATAAAAAGCTATTCAAAACAAGACTCAAAACAGAGTCGAACCGATGCTCTTATCTGATTACTAAAATATCAATAAAGTGGACTAAAACAGACAAAAATTTGATAATTACAAATTCATCACTACTGTTAGAAATATCGTGAAAATTTAGGTATGGAGGAGTTTCCTACTATCAGTATAAGTGACTAATTTTGATGAAAATCATCATGATTAATACTCTTATAGTTAAAGTCTTAGAAACAAAGCTCGAAATGCATTATACAAGGCATGAAATGCAATACACGACTTGCTACTAACAGCCTCAGGAATTCAGAACCACAAAGCTTAAGAATGTAACGAAACCTCAAGGCACAGCATAATTTATAAACTGGTAAAACAAATCTCTCAATTTTTCCTCTGCCTGTGAGAACCAATGTACAGAACTTTATGATATTTTAGTAGTTCCATAAAAACTACGTCAGGCCGTTTTTTCTAATTTCAGTACAGTACTACAGCATGCTTAAAACACATGATGTAGCAGAAATTAAAGACTGAAGCTAAATAAACAAGATTTGTATGTCACTTCAATCTAGCTGATACCATCGGACAGTAAAGAAAAAAAGTACCGTACGGCTTAAAACAACATTTAGGCGATTCTTTAAAGGTCTGAATTTAGCTGGTATACTCTGCCAAACTTTGCGTCCCATTATTACTGCATTTATCTTTCTTCTATCAACAGTTGTCGAGGTCAACTTGCTGAATCGAGCCATTTCTTGAGGTAAACGCCAAGGTAACTTACCATTTCGGCCAATTCCGCCACAGTCGTCAACAGCAACGATTATATTCATGCGAGGCAAACTAGTCATTTTATTTCTGCAGAATAAATGATAGGTTAAGCGTATTTCAGACGTTCACGAACAACATCCTGATTTGGTGATAAAGTTAGGTCATTGAACAACATAAATCATGAATTCGCAGGTATACTTCACGGTATTTTCTCACAATTATTCCATGAATACTTGTATATACACTTCACAATAGTACGTGAAAGTCTTTGAACTAGTCAATAATTGCGACTGGCACATCTCAGAATCCAAGATTTTCATTAAAAGCAGGACTTACTTTAGCAGGACCATGAGACTAAAAATCCAGAGAACGTTCAGAGTACTGCAAATTCAAGTCTTTTTTTCCATTGGTCATTGGTCACAAATGTAAAAGTACGGCCCGTTATAAAAGTAATGCTTGAACAGGAAGCTTGCATTACATATGGTTTTGTTGGGAATTTAATTAGTTCGTGCGGAGATTTTATCAGTTTCATTTTTATTATCATTTGATATAAAAAGACGTCATGTAAGTTAGATTTGATGGTGGTATGATTAATGTAAAATTTTTGACTAGGCCATGAAGAAAGGCAACTTTACATCATATAGTAACGTGACCTTTTCAAATAATGCGAGTTTTCATTTTAGAATACTTCTTATAAAGTTAGAAGCCCTTTTTCATCTGATGTCACACCGTCAGAAAGAATAGAAACTCTTTAAGATAAGTCAGTATGCAAGAATGAATAGCTGCTTTTTCCATGACGAACTGACGTGTTGCAACTGAATAACATACATGAATTGAAGGAAGTGTGTAATTGAACTTTTTTCTTATGTTGCAAGCTTTAAGTGAGTAATCGTCACTAATCGTAAGACTGTTACGGAATAAATATTGGATGCATCATGAAATGTAATCTTCTGGATTGTTCTGATCAAGAGTATTTTGCTTTCTTATTTCGAAAACCTACTAAAGATTGGTTTGAGTCATGTTGTTGCAAACATCAATGTTTCTTGGTAGATGCTTGCCTTCCGGCGGTATTACATATTTCTCAAAGGTTACTTTATTTGCAATTTTGATATTTATTCAAATTCAACATTTAACGTGAAAAAAAGTTTAATTTAAGTCAACTGCATGCAGTTTATATTCTTAGATGCTATTTTTTTCTATCTTTCTGTGAGAAAATCCAAATTGTAGATATAGTCTTGAATTTGTATTGCCATCGGCGTTACAAAAATTTTAGTATTTTGACGATGTAAAAACGTGCTAAGAATGTTGTATTGGCAGAATTTCCCGATTTGTTACGGTAGGATATAAAAACATTTTTAGATATGCTAGTAATACAAGTGTGATGTCGGATGTTTCGAAAATACTGGCGAGGCTGATGATTGTACTAAGGCGAGTGCTGTTTTTACGCTAATTCTCGAAACTGATTGCAAACTTCTCATTCAGAGACTTGACTAAAAGTTGTTTTTGTTAAATATCATTCATGACTTAAATGTATTGCAGTGAAAAGGGATTGGCATTGAGAGTATATCAGGAAGATATGGTGTTCGAATTTGTCTACAGATTTTGGGATTATGTATCAGAAGCTGTATGCCACGACTGTGTCACTATCTTTGAGTCCCTCATACAATTACATCAAGTAAAAAATGCATCAGCGAGCTTTCAGTCGCAGTGGGCTAAAAATATTGAGAAATTTTTGCTTGATTCATCCTCGTGCTGCCGCAGTCGATATAGATGCATTGTATGCTATAATAGTTCAATTTTATTAATATGTTTTCATTGAAAATATCAGCTACAAACATATTCTAGTATGTGATAGTACTGAATTTAAGTTTTTATAAAAAATTTTTAAAATTTGTAATTTTTTGAGGTGTGTGGCAAATAAAGCGCTTTAATTCCCACCAAAGTTGATAAATATTTTTTTTCAGTTAGCATACCACAAGATAATGATTTCTTCCTTTCGTGGCTTTACAAATAGCTTTTGTGAAAAATTATATGCATTACTATCTAATCCAGCTTTAGTTACTGTGGTAAGACAGCTTTTATTTTTCTTCAATTTTGTAATTTTTCTCAGAATTGTCTTTGGTTCTTTTTATTAGATGTATAATTTGTATAATAAATTTATTCAATGTACAACTACGTTATATTTTTTGAATGGACTCAACTAGCTATTTTTTGGTTTAGTCTTTCGTTGCAGGTATGTGAACTCATCACTTTTGATCTTGTCAAAAATTTCGATAATATCGAACGTCGTCGATTTCATCAGCAGTTGATCCGTTCGGCACTTCAGTCACCAATAAGGACAATTCGCAGTACTATTCAAGAACGATTATTATATACTTTCTCAAGAAACATTCTTCTTTCAGACTGGGTAGTCAGAGAGTTGAAGCAGTTCCTAGAAGGTTTGGCTTGGTTTGCAAATCTTTTGTGAAATTGAGAAGGCGAAGAATGAATTGAAATTCAGTCAAATATGTTTCAGGTCGCATATTATAAAATTTTACTTCTTCGTCGAGTTAATCTGCTTTTAGTTATTGACATCTTATGTAAATCATAGTAGTATTTAAAATTTTTGCGCGGTGATCTTTCATCGAAATATGTAGATTATATCTGATAAAATTTTTGTTTACGGTTCAATGGATCAACGACAAAGTAATGTAAGTCTTTAATTGTTCGTATAAGACATATCTCGGGTTATAGAATGCACGAAAGATACTGTTGGCCTTGAAGTATCTCTTTATATTGGTAAATTCTGTGTTTCACATCAAAAAAGTAATGGAAATGTTTTGGATTGGACGTCTTTTATAAACGAAAATGTGATGGTTTTAGGTTTGCTGAATGCTAATTCAGAGGTAAATATTTTGGTTTACAATTATTTTTGATTTTCATATAAATGTTATAGACGTAATATCTTAAATTCATTCATTTATTCTGTGTAAAAATTAATTTAGTTCGCAAAAAGTAGTTGATATCTGCTCTATTCTGGAAAGTGTAATTCATTACTGTTTTCAAAATAAGGATTTTTTTTTTCTTTGTTTCTTACGCATATTCAAAACAAGAGTACGTGACTGTTATTGAACACATCTGTTCATTACAGGTATACAAACTGCCTGTTCGATTAAAAAAAAATTTTCACATACCAATACCATACTCTTGTTAAAACATCTATAAAATATAAAATTTTTCCTTTCTTTTTTATTTCAGTGATTGTAATGAACAGACCACAAAATCATGCTTTTATGTAAAATATCAGTCACATTATTAATTACATTAAATTAGTGCTTTTTATGAATTCAAATATATATACATATATTCCTGATTGCATACATGAAAGTAATATAATAATTTGCAATGCAAATTTCATATCAAAGTTAATATAATTAACATTTGAAACAAATCAATCTGATTATAATACAATAAATTAATTCGTTAAAAGCTTCAAAATAAATATAAAGTAAAAGCTTAATTTTGATGAAAACTAAGCGAATTTGAAATTTAAACGAATAGTAATAGTAAGCAATTTGGTTTAAAAATAGTTGTAATAATTAGACTTTAATAATGTGTTGTTATTTCTGGATTTTGGTCAGTTATTTATAAAGTCTATGCTTAGGTACGTCTGATGGCTTGGAATTTGATTTGCTATCACCCCAAGCCGACAGCGTCAATTTCTAGTCGTCATTTATCATTATGTAAAATATTTCTGGCTACAAATATGGCAGAACAATCACCTGCAGTCAGACTGACAATATTATATGGTTTAAAAAAAGTAAGTCTTCCTCATCCCGAAAAATCTTTTCTCTCAACTGAATATCGGAAATATAAAATTTTCGTTGTAGCTAACATTTAATTTATAACAAATTAAGCTAAAAATTCATGATTTTCCAATAAAAAATGTAAAATTTTTGTATAAATTTATTACAACCTAGAAAACTTACTTTTTTTGACGATTTTTGAAAGAAAAAAAACGAAATGATGCTTTCTATATTTACTGCAAAAATAAATACATATTTTGTTACTCAATCATTATTAGAATTCTCTGACTTTTATTCAGCTCCTAATTCGAATACGGGAAAGTGGCCAGATATTATTGAAAAATAACAGTGATAGTGAGTTGGATGCTCATGTTGATTTCATTTGCACGTTGCTTGATTTGTGTTTCAAAAACCTTGGAAAGTATGCTAATTTTAGCAGGCGTATGATGGCTCTCAAAATCCTTGAATATGTTTTTTTGGGAAATCATTTAGCGAACGAGTACAAAGGTTCTGAACTTTGGATTTTCATAAGAACAGCTATTTTTTAACAAACTTTGAATTCTCATGCAGATTTTTTCTTTTTTTTTCTCGAAATTAATAACAAAGGGATTGATCACAAAATGCTTCTTAAAGATTACATTTTAGTGGCATTTTCTAGTTTTGAACATTTGATATTCTGAAACTCTTTTAAAACCCGGTTCATTCGGAGAAACCATAAAATTTTCATACTGTCAGTATTATGCTCTGCTCCTCGATTCAGTTTAAACCAAATAGAAATTCATACCGTCTATATTTTTGTTAACAAAGTTAGCTTGTCTCTTAAATGTCAAAGGAGTGACGTTCTTACATGTTAAGTGTTCAAATTAATTGGAATGTTTTCTTAAATTTTGTAAAAGTCTATTATGAATTTTATAAAATTTTAGATTTATTTTGGAGATTCGTCTCTGCAAAACTTAAGCCATCAAATGAAAATATATATTGCGTTGTACGTTGCTTGGATGATTCGTACGAGCTTTGTCAAATATCAGCTTTGCGTTTGCTTCTTTCACCATTTTTCAAAATTCGTAATTTCGTAAGTTCTTCATTTGTAGCACACATAATCTAATTCATTATTCTAATTACTATTATTTTTAGTTCGACAAAGTTTCTTGTCTGATGAAACTTTATTCTCTTAATTCCCCCAATTTGAAATATAGTCATAGAGTTATTAAAAAATTAACTGGAAACTGTTATCGGGACTAGACACTGAATGAAAATTTCTCTTATAATATTAAATTAATAAAAATATGAAATTCATCTAAACAAACTTTTTTAGTTCAAAAAACAGTGGTGCAAAAGAATTTAATCGAAATTTTAAATTTCAAGCATGCAGGTTACTTGTTAAAAAAGATTTATTGTGTGGTAAAAATAAAGCTGAAGTAGAGGAGTGGTTCGCGAAATTTGTTCCAATGCTAAAGCCTGTCAGTAGAGGAGCTATTCGATTTCTTTGCTATTTTAAGTAGTGTGGCAGATTTTTCAGGATTTTGATTCTTACTGGATAGATACCAAGGAGAAGATGCTCTCCATTCGATCGCTTTTTACTCTCACATCAGGTTATCGCCTTCAGTTCTATCTTCGGAGTAACAATTCTAAAGTAAGGGAAATTTTAGAATACCTGCTTGAAATGTGCAAGAATCGAGTGGAGCTTATCTCACAAAATCTAAAAATCATAGCTTCTAAGCAGGGATTTGTTTATTCTATTCTCAATTCACTCAGTGTGATATTGGAACTCATGGATTTTCACTCTTCTGCGTAAGCATTTTTGCTAGGAAGGACAGTTTTCACTCTATCATCTTTTTAATCTTATTTATATCCTTCTTGATCATAAATTTCTATTAGATCTGGAAACGATTGGTGTGTTCAGTTAATTGATGACATTTTATTGCCGATGTGTTTCACGATAAGTAAATTAGTTGCTCCGGTTGTAAATAGTATGTCACCTGAAGGCTTTGTTCTTGAAGATAGCATGCATATGATCTGTAAGTTGTCCATTTTCGGAATTCTTTTGAGCTATTCGTTTGAGCATTTAACTGTGAAATGGATCTTATTTAAATGTTTCAGAATAAAGGCATAATTTTATCAGTTAAGTAAATCCATTTTTTAGCAAACATGAAAAACTTCGAAGATTTAAAAGAAAGTACGGATTTTTGTCAGATTCTACTGGTGAGTTGCTGGCGTTCACATAGATACGTTTCTTCAATACTGAACATAATAATAACTAAGGTAATGCGTTTATGTGCTTTTTGTCTTATTGGTTTTTATATGAGCTAATAAGCCAATGAATCTTTTTTTTAAATTAATTCTTTCATAATTATCGTACATAACCGAAGCAGAATACATTCTGCTGACATGTAAAACCTTTGATACCCTTTCATACGCAAATAATAAATGCTTGGGAAATAAGTTATGCACTTTTTATTTTGTCCTTTCAAAATTTTTCTATACCTTCTTTTTTAGTTACTGGGAAATGTTATGCTTTCTGCGAATACAGTCCATCGTATAAGCGATTATTACTGGCAACAATTAACGGAATGCAAACATTGTGGTGCAGTCGAAACAGCAGTACAAGGATTTGAAACGCTTTGTATGAAGCTTTGGTCGTTTCGATTTATGGGCGATATCAAATTCAAGGATTTTCCTAAGCCTGAAGCTTGGTCAGAAAAAATCATCAGTTTACTAAACAAGGAGAAAAGTTAGCTTTGTGGTAGTTTCTAGCTCCCTGTTACAAATTATAGATACATCTAGGTGTGCATTATACGTTGTTTAGTTTAGGTAAGTGAATGAGGTCACTGTTTTCAGAAAGTCTATGGAAAATGCAGTTTTTCAGGCTGCTCCGTTCTCATATAATACCTACAAGGTCCTTAGATCAAGTCGGTGTTTTCTAAATGAAATGAGATTGTTTAAATAAGAGAAACACAAGCATCATAATGCATAAAATTGGCACTTCAGACATATTTTGTTCAATGCGTCGAAGTGCTGGTTTACCCTACTTAGTAGTTTCAATTCTATCAATGGAGCCGAAAGCCAGCAATGCTAATTGCTTCAAGAAAACGATGTTATCTTTGCTGGAAGCTAATGGGAAATCCTATAAAACACTGTTAGGTTTTTAAGCAAATTAAAACATTTGATTTACTAGGCAGTAAAGAAAGGTAGTTTTTTGCTTAATATCTCTATTTTTAATTTTGATTATTTCAGATTCCATTGTATGAATATTATGAGGGCTATTTTTTCGGATAGTCGTCTATCGGAACAAGTTTTATGTTTCATGGAACCAACTCTGAACGTTTGTTTCACTTCTCTTGGTTCTCGTTCTTGGGCAGTAAGAAGTGCTGCGTCACAGTTATTTGCTGCCATGATAACTCGAATTTTTGGTGTTCCTCGCATTGTACAACACTCACTTCATCCTCATCAAAAAAACTGTCTATCTTCATTCGAGTTTTTTACCAGGTAATCTCATTAAAGCAAACTTTAATATATTCCAGTATTTTTCTTAATCTTTTTATCATTATTTGTTATCATTAGCATGAAACATATGTCAATGAATACTTTCTCTATTACAATATTTCTTTCTAATAGGAACAGAAATTAAATAATTACAATGTGCGATGAATCATTTTGATGTATTGAAAGTAATGCAGAGCTGAATAAGTGGAACGAATTTGCAGATTTCCTTCCTTTTATGATTCGCTATATCAGCAGTTTTATGAATACAAAAATTCTGCCTCAAAATTGAGGATGTCCGCTGTCTTCATTCTTCTCACTCATATTTTCCCCTCTCCTCGACACGGGAGCAGTTATTCGCTCAGTATATATATTTTGCCGTTGTTAGAATTTTTACGTTCTTGTTATTCAATGAAACTACGAGAATTAGCTGCAGCTGCTCTTGCCGCTGTTTGTGAAATTCAAGTACGGAAGTATCATTTGTGTTCTTTTTTTTAAGGAGTAAAAAGCAAATTCTTATACTTCAAAGCATCTGGTAAAAATTGAGAGATATGTTATGGGAAAATTTGGCTTAGCCTTCGATTTTGAGAAAAAACTGTCTGTTACAAATTCTCTTCATACATAGACTTCATTAAAAGTAGTTAACAGTACTCCACATTAATTGAAAAAGCTGAATCATAATATTATTATTACTCAGGATGTACACTTTCTACTACAATGGATCTCCGATACTGATTACACCTCTTTAAGTCAGAATGCACTTTGTACAGTCTTACTGATGGTACTTCATTTGCATTGTATATTTATTCTTGTACTACAAAAAACCATACGTTTATAATTATCTACCTTCCTTATTATTGGTTTCAACCTTCTCAGTAATTTTTATAACCAAGTTATTAAGTTGCAGTTGAATGAATTTGCTATTGCGTTTGAAGGTCATAAATTACAAAATTCACTAACTGCAATAATAATGAAATTCGAAGAGAGCAAAATTTCTAAAATATGGTATATTTTAGTTCTAAGTTTTTAATGAGATTTATTTTTCTGGTTTTGATCCATCAATTTGTAAAATATAGTAAAGGATGAAAATAAGTCTTCTTGTTGAATTCCATTTTCTTTAGTTTGCTAGCTGAATGAACTTCAGTTGGTATATAGTTGAGGAGAGTTACTGCATATCTATGTCTTTTTGGTATCAGATTTCTTTCAGTTGTGATTACAATCAGTTTTTATATCTGACACTACTTCGTAATATTAAATATGTATTACCGATGGGATCTATTCGAGAATTTATTACTGTTGACGCAGTGCTAGTTTTCAGGCCTTTAACCAAATGGATTGCTGAAAAAATCGAAGTTATGCTTATTTTAAATATCTTTGTTGACTTCTTATAATATATATATAATAACCAGTGATCAAGACGGTCGTGGTATAATTGATTATTTTAGGAAAAGAAGTTCCTACTGAACTCTTGAACCTCTTAATGAAAAATAAGAGCTTACGTCTTGAATTTTGGCGAAGAATTTCGAAGTCAGATGCAAAAAAAATCGGTGAAAAAGTGATGCAGCTAGCTATCAGAGACTTTCAGAATGCAGGACCATACATGGAGCATTGCGTAAAGCGTTAATTTAATAAGGAAGAGCACATTTGTTAAGATTTCAGTTTTCCGTTGGTAATTGTTTTCAATACAAAGCAGTAAACAACTGCTTTTGCAGATTCTGAATTTGTTTTTGAACAACTTAGCAGAAGAAACTGTTGGAGCTTGTTTTCTAGATGGTTTGTTCAAAGAATTTGAAAAGTTGAGGTAAAAAAGTTTGGAATCTGATAAATAATTAGGAAATCAATGCTTTCAGTGCTTAATTGAAATTCCTCATAGTTATCTAATCCTGTTTTGTGTTTTTATATAGTCGGCCTGAAAGCTGCCTCTCTAAATCCGAAATTTTATTTTGGCGGTTTATGAAGCATGGTCCTGAAGTTGGAGACATCTTTGAAAGCTTTAAATATTTATATCACTTAAGATTTATTAATATTATTTATCATTATTTTAAATCCTTAATGCATTAAAAGTTCTTCCTTTTTGGTGGGCAATACAGTCGAAATTTGGCGAACCTAGTTTTTACAAAATTTTGTTATGAAAAATTGGATTTCGATTGGCTGTATAACTGTGCTATGAACGAAGATAAAGAAGTTCAGAGGATTGCTGTTTCAGCTACAGAACTTATTTTGAAAAAGGGTATTTTTTGTTTTTGAGGTTGTTTACACATGTACTTTTCACAGTCAGAATACGGATTTGCAGGAAATCTTAATACGAAGTTGAGAAAATTGATCGTTTTATTACTGAAAAATGAAAATGAAGCAGTTAGAGAAAAAGTTAGTATTTTAATTTGCTATGTTATGCATTTTATTGTTATTAATTATATTTAAATATTTAGCATGTTATGTTGCTGAAACAACCTTAGAGAAGGGATTTGTAAATTATGCTCTTTTGAAAGAATACATAGTCTTTTTTCTGTTTTTGGTTAGATAACTTCACTTCATTTTCGGATCACTTTTCAGGTGGCGAACTTGTGCTCTTATATGGTCAGCCCAAAAGCTGCCTCTCTAAATCCCGAAATTTTATTCTGGTGGTTCATAAAGCATTATCCTGAAGTTGGAGACATTTTTAAAAATTTTATTTCTTTCGATACTGATAAGGATTGCAGTCTTTTTGATGCATGCACGTCGAATCCATATGCTGAAGCTGTTCCAATTGGTGTTGAATATTTGGGTGATGTATTGCGTCTAATACTGTAATTAAGCATAAATAGTTTGCGACTACAGAATCCAAAACACATAAAGTAATTATTCCAGATATTTTTAATTGTTTTTGATTATTACTTGAATTAGGCATTGTGTTTGATGAAAGTGATGTGTGACTGATAATCTGCTTGATGAGTACGTGAGTAATAAAAAACAGGAGGTCAGAAACGACATGAACAGTGTTTATAATATGGTGCTTTTTTGTTTGCTAAACTTTCTTTAGTATAATTCAAGCAATTTCAGGAACAGTTATATTATTTTTGTTATCACTGCTTCTCTGTAATCTAGAAATTCTTCTTCTATGATCAAATCATCAGTCAAAATACTAGTAAATGCATTTGGAAAATTGAGCAGAATGAATCTTTGCTCATCAGAAAGACATTTCATGTCTCTTATGTTCTGTGGGAGGGTTGATTTTTAGACCTAATACAATCATGGGAGGAGAACATTCATTTCCTTGTCTGAAATTGTATCTATTTCTTATTAAATAGATAGACGGTCTTAGCAAATCAGTATAATATTTCCTTCTGCAACACTAATTCAGAAAACAGCTTGACAAAGTGGACTTGTTAAACCTCATATGTAATGAAAATTGAATTTTAATTTATTTTATCGTTGCGAACACGGAAGTGATTTTTTTAACTGCGATCGTTTTCATTCGATTTATCACAACATGACATGTTGAAATCATAACATTAGTTGAGAAGTTAGGTTACCAAATTTTAGAGGTTATTGCGTTGAATCAAAGCTTGCTATGGCAGGTGTAAGATTGGTTAACCCGAGTTTAACATCACTTCTTTTCTTCTAGTAACTCCATGACTTAAAGGTCTGTTTTGCAACTGTTGTGAACATGTTTAAATTTTTTATAGGACTCATTCATTTGCTACAAGAACATAGCGTCTTTTGTATTGGGATATAATTAGATTGGCTGGTTATACACGCATTACGTGATTTTTTATATTCCTTTTTGATTTAATTGTCTGGGACTTGCAAACATTGGTACTTGAATGCTTTTCAATGTGGTACTGCGAATTCATCAACGGTAAAGGAAATTGGTGTGTAGCAGTCATGGTATGTCTTCAGTTCTCTTACATGGTCACTGAAAATTCGAACCCTTGGATGCTACACACTAATTGTCTTTACCTTTTTTAGTATTCATGAAAAGAGTGATTTATGTAGAGATTACAAGGATGCATGTACTACATACAAGTGCGGGGGCTATGTCACGTTTTATTCTACAAAAAATTACCTTACTTAATGTATTGTATTTAAAGCTCAAGTTGTGTTCAATATGCGACCAGGTTTTGCAGGAACTCTCTGTATCAGTAGGCTTCAATTACAAATATTTTATTTCACTTCATTTTACTGATTCCTCAACCACTCTGAATTTCGTTACGTCTTTTTTCTAGTTTCAATGTGCAGTATGTCATTGGTCGATCAATATCTCTAAGAATTCATTTAAGTTTGTAGTTTCAAGTTTCTATTCGTTGGATTATTTCTGTCCATTCATCGAATCCAATATTTACTTTGCTCTCATACGAACTTTTTCTTTTATCAAATTTCTCTTCAATGAAAATGAACTAGCGCTGAGCAGAGAGACTAGATTGTTTATGAAGGTGCATTTTTGACAGGATGAATTTGTAATACTTTTGTTGCAATGTAAGAACAGTTGATAGAAGTATACGTTCAATGTAGTGTAGTACTTTACTAGTTACTACTTCCTTAGCTGAATGTGAAGTTTTCGAGAATGGTAAATTACGTCACTTAGTTCGACGAGCAGTCAGCTATTCTCATCGAAGGTATTTCATTGCTTATGTATGAGGATTCAAGGCTGCAAAATTAACATTACCACAGTTCACACCCTGTTTTCGACCTCTTTAAAAGTCGAAGTCTTCTGAAATTATGTGGTATAAATTAATGTTAATTAAAGAGTTAGAGAATTTCTTTCTTTTCGTTGTATTAATATACTACAAAGTCTACACAAGTTCTTGACCGTGTTGTGAATGTATATAAATAAAATTTGGATTTTATAATTACCTACTTATTCACTTAACGAAATATAGAAGATCACAATCTGTATAGCAAGCAGTATGAGAGGTATTTGATAATTTCAGATGTTTATGAGCTCAAGGGTAGTGTGTTAGGTTTTGTAAGAGAGAATTGTAATTTTTATCTCGAAAAATTGAAATGTCATGACTTTGTATAGTTCATAATAGCAGTATATTTAATAATTTCAATTACTTCTTCCCACGCCAAAATGCTTACATGTTCGGCACTTTCGAAAGCATATAAGGACACCTGTAATGTAATCATTAATACATATCATCAGGCGTATTCCTTTCTTGACCAAAAACATTTGCCAGTAGCGATAAGTTTTCAGATCCTCAGTATTCATGAAATAATGCAGTGGAGCTCAAATATGAGAAAGTGAAAACAACATGCAGTTTTTGAATAATTTGGTCTAGCAAAAAAGATTGCGGAGTTTGATAAATGAGATATAAAAGCGAATAGTTTCATTCCATTTCTTAAATGAATTATTCAAAAACTGCATGTTGTTTTCACTTTCTCATATTCCATGATAAGTTGTCTGAAATCGGCTTTAGATACGGGTTTGTTTTTATAGATATAGACTTAAATTGGCACCTTTTTGTTACCATTCTTGTCAACCCATTTTCTACATGCTTCTAGTGAACGTCGATTCACAGTTCCATCGCCATCACCGTATTTTGTAGATGGTTGATAATCAGGAAACCACCAAGTAGACCATTCGAAATTTTCTGGAGTATCAATACCAAAGCCATAAATGCAGTGAACCTCAAAACTTCTACCATAAACATAAACATGACATATACAATCTTGGTTTGATTGCTAACTGAAAGATAACACTAAAAATCATTTACCAAAAAGTTTCGTTTCTATAAAATGCATCACAAGAATTTTTATTGATAAAAAAATTTTAGAAAATTTTTTATTTTTAAGTCGTTTAATAATGTTTTGAAATTAGTTCTTACATAATATAGTTGTTACTTATGTTAATTTGAAAGCTAGTTAAACAAAATAGCACCTCAACATTGGGTGCGTGCAAGTCTTTTAGTAAGAAAGCTGTATTTTGGTATTGGTACCAACCGATTTCATACTTGATATCGTTGAAAAATTCTTCCACATTTTGTAACGTGTAGTTTTTATCGCCGACTTTTACTAAGACCTACATAACACACAAAATAACTGTAAGGTATCTTTTCTTATAACTATCCAACTAAAATACACTGTTTTGCGATCAGAAATTCATAAAGAAGCATTTTTAAAAGTGTTGACGATTTACGAAAATTAAACTATTTTCCAAATTGTTGGATAGTAATTTTATATTACATATTTTGCGGTCAAAATTTGCAAAATATTTCAACTGAGTATACCTCTTCTTTATCCCAAATATTATAACTCGGAAAAAGAAATGCCGAACTGGTAAATGATCGTTGCATTGTACGTAAAGCGTTAGGTGGCAAAAAAATTCTGTAGTGGTTCATGTTATAACCTGAAATACTTCAACTTTTTAACTGAATCAGTACCAAAAAAGATTCTCCCTATGCTAGCATAACTCATTTTAAGTAATTATTGTACCATAAAAATATTGTAAATTCACATCAGATTCTATCCCTCAAATTTCTCAGTACAATTTTTTTTTTGATACTGATTTGCTCAGGAGATGAACTCTTGGCAAATCAGTATCAAAAAATTTTGCAATGATTATGTTCAACTCATTGAATTTATAGTTTCTAAAGTATTTTTAGAACGTCCTTTGTATAGTGGTAGACAATTTTAAGCTCACGATCGATTGCATGTTTGATAGACCTAATTTTGCTAGAACTAATTATTAGAATTCTTGACGAAAAAGTGTTATCGAATAAGTTTGATATGGTTGGAAAGCTTTTGTTTGATAGTGTTGTTGACCTGATGCGAGAAGACGAATGACCTGCATAGATCCGCCCCAAGCGCCAGAAATTGAAACATGCGAAAGTATGAATTTGTCTTTCCATTCCTATTCTTTCATTTCATTTCAGTATGATGAAGATGAAGACGAAATCAGTAAACTTATAATTTGAAGCATTTTTTTCCCATTACTCTTTAGCTCAACTCACCGAAATTCTCCAATTTTTAAGACAAATATAATTAAGAGAAAAAAATCAATTTCGAGATATCTGCTAAATCATTTCGGTAATTTACAGCTCACCTCAAAATAATAATTGTTCTTGACTGACTTAAATCTCTAAGTTACACGCAACTCATATGTGACCGATTTCACAGCTAATTATTTCTATTTGATAACACAGACGAAAGTAATACTTTTTTAAATGGCACTTACTGCTCATATCGGCAATCTTTTAAGCTCCAAGTAAATTATTTTTGAATTTATAAATCAAGAGAGAACTCTTGAGGAAATTATAAAAACAAAAGCACAATGCAAAGGTGACCGGAAACCGCTTTTCAAACCTGCTTAACTAAGTTGTTGTAGAAATACAGCATTACGGGATTCCCCATACTATGTGCCACAATTACCACTTTTTTGTTACCATTATAGTAATAAGTTTCCTCAATTAATTTCCTTAGATTTGCATAATAACTTTGGAGCTCATCTGCAATCATATGCTGCCATTTTATAGTACCAACAAATGCTCAAAATTGTTGTCAATATTATCACTTAATAATTAATTTTTCAAGCTACTTGTAAAGATACTATCAAATAAAGAAAAAAGTTTCATTGATTTTTCTGCAAAATGGATTCTGAAAAGTTTATCAAGTAAGAAATATTGTTTTAAAAATTCCCTTTAATAATTGCTAAGTATTAACAATAGCAAATTCTCAAAACTGCACAATATTAGGTACTTAGTATAACTGCTCACTTGGAGCTCGTCTCCAATCATATGGTGCACCTACGATGTTTTTACCCCGACGATAACCAAGTGGTACGAGTGCTTCCACAATATCCGAGAAATATCGTCCTTCTGATGCTTTCGAGGCATCTAACCATTCCACTGTCGTTGTATTTCCGAATCCCGGAACCTGAACCAGCACACCTGGCATATTAGTTGTCTCGTTCGTCGTTATATTATATTGCAATCTCAAATTACATAAACAAATTTATCTTTCACTTAAGAGTTATTCATGGTGAACACTTTATCAATTTATTCTTATTTTACTTCATATTATCGATCCAACAACCTATCGCTGCCGGCAAAAATAATTTCAAATTAAGCCATAAATCAAAATAATTATCGGTTCTTCGAGCGCACCAAAAATGCACAACTTCAGGCTTCCCAGTGAGTTTTGCTTTAAGTTGTGATCCACCATCACCAGGTACTGAAATTTGATTTGGTCACAATTTAATCACTAATGTATCCATTTGTGGCAAAATAAGAATGTTTGATAGCGAATTGAAAAATATGGATAAATTTTTACTTGCCTAACACAATAGGATGTAAGAATGGACTTTGTTGGAGAGTGATTACTGTTGAACTGATGAAAGAGATAAAAGCAAGTAATAGCGAGCATATGGTGTTCATCTGAAAAGTATCAGAATCAAGTCTTTGAAATTTTGTGTATAAGCAATAAATCTTTGAAATAACTGGCTTTTTTCTAAGGCTTCATTACAGTGTCAATTCTCTTTCTTCGCTTAGCTTAAACAATAAAGCTTTAGTGCCTAAACTGAAAAGACAATTAAATTTTTGCAGAGAAGAATGGAATACAAAATGCATTTAATATCTAAGTTATAGCTACATTAAGATGGACTAAGGTAATGAAGCACATATCTATCCTCATTGAGCGAATTAATTAATCTATGTCAACAGTGAAAATTAAAAGCATTTGCATTATCTTCTGAGTGCACTACTTCGACACAAACTACTGATAGTTGCTTACTGAGTAAATTTCTCTTTAAATCTAATGGGCACTTTTCAGCACGAACAAACAATCTAGCTTTTGACCTTAACTTTAGCTTACAATGACAAAAAAGCGAGCTAAAACGTATTCACAAGAAATGACCAAAAAATAATAACGAAAAGATCGTTTACGTGATGTGCGATCTCGAAAATCAAGAAAGAATGTATGCTACGATCTGTACCGACTCTTCGCCAAACAATTTATAAACAGTAGCAGTACTGAAACAAAAAGCCAACTACAGAGCTATAAAAGCTAGCTTGAAATTTGATTTTAAAAAGTCTTCATTTTTATGTGTCTCAGAAGTTTTCTGATATTTTTGCATAAAATTTATTGAAACTTGATCAAGTATTAAAGTGGCAAGAGTCAATGACTAATAATATTAATCGTTTATTCTTGAAAAAACTTTTGAATTTTCAAATTTAGATTTAAATAAAGAATAGAAACAATAGTTTTGATGATGACATCATTAGTACTAAAACTCATCAAGTTTCTTAGAAGTCTTTTTTATTTCTGCTGAAAAAATAACGAGACAGCTGACATTGAATATTGAATGCAAGTTGAAGAAGATGTAATCAATCAACCCAAATTTTTTGGTAATAAGATATTTCTAGCAATAAAAATCTCTTCAAGTTCATTTATAAAGAATGAATGTAGCAAAAAAGTTGAGAGAAAGTAAGCATTCAGCAAAACTTCAGTGACTTGTCTGCACCCCTACGACTTGGCTAACTGATCATCTTTCTATTACATTTACGAAAGTCAAATTCCAGCTGTTCTTATCAATGTAAATACGAAACTAATATAATCAAAGAATAGCACTGTAAAGTGAATGCATGTACCTTGGAGTGATATTGTAAGCGGTACACATGGATGCATAAACAAGTTACGGACGCTCGCAGTGATAAAGTTTTTCTCTGAAATAACAAATAATTAATGGACCGAGAGCGAAAATATATCTAATCTACCAAGCAAACAACAAACATTAATTAGCAAACTTTTCTAGTGCTCGAGCACTGCACTAACACTAGCAGAATTCTTTCTTATCATCGTTTCGGATAATCACATATTCAAACACAGGACTATGCCATTTCCTCGGCTATTTCTGTCTTCAAGCTGAAATTTCATCCTCACCAATCTTATACTCATATGTTATCATTAAAAACAGACCACAATCATTTGAGCCAAGGAAGCACCACTTCTCTCATTCTAAAATTAATACAGTGTCATAAAACATTTAAAAATCGTAGTTGCAATTGAGAGACTTACTTTTATGCAAATAACTAAATAAACAAATAAGTAAACAAATGTAAATAAATATATAAAAAATATATGTGTGATATATATACATACATAATTATGTGTAGCAGGTCGGAGGTTAGTATTTTTTTTGTCTTCTTGCTTCTCGCATTGGATCGTATTCCAGCACTCTCGCTGTACTCACCCGGCACTCAGTTCCACTAGTTTCTGTACACTGGTCGAGTGCCTTGCCATATCCTTCACGGAGCTTTCTTCAACAACCTTACCTGTTTTCGATTCATTTATTTTGTGATACGACCGAATAGCTGGCAGCCTATATATATATATATATAGCCTATATA
>UYYF01004409.1:0-11831 GCA_900618365.1 Thelazia callipaeda
TTTCACTGCTCGCACATTTGCATATTTTTGAAACTAATTTGCATAAATATATATGGAGTGATTTCATTCTATGCATACATTGGGAGGTGTGGATGGAATCGTCGTTGGTGCTATGAAAGTTAGAAGTATTTATGTGTGACTTGCACAAAAATCTTTCTTGAAGGATATGCCATTGTTTATGATGACCATTCATACTGATTACTATTGAAGAACAGAAGAAAGACTACCTCTCAAACGGTACGATTTATGCTTCATCTTGTTAGCTGCTTGTAGGCTTCATTGTTTTTCGAAGATGAACAATTTGTGTGCGATGATGCCAAAATTTTTGCTCTTGTTTCATAGTCTGCTGAGTCATGATGAGAACAGTTTGGTAGAAGTTGCCGACGAATATACAATGTAAAGTCTTGAAATAATGAAACAGAGTGACCCTCTTCACAGTGCTCTGGCTGGTCATATTGACAATTATGACGATTTTTCGCATTGTATTACAGACGAAGCTACTTTCTAGGAGCGTATTGTGTTTGTTATGACGTGATCAACAGTACTTTCACTATATTGTAAAATTACCAAGTAGTTGATTAAGCTTATATTTGTTTTGTTTTCTGAGATTTTGTCGAATGATGTACCATGTATTTGGTGTCTTTTTGCTGTTGTTGTCTCCGCGTTTTTCAGATTTATTGCTGTTAGTTCAATGTTCAAATATTAAACTGGATATTGACCCCATGCATTATATCCAGTCTAAGAAAGAGCCAGTTCTTTAGCATTGGGTATCGTGACTTTTTCGTTTACAGACACTGCAGACCCGGAACTTCGCGTTCTTTCAAATAGTGAAGTATTTGTAATAGTCCAAATGGAATAATTCTTGACTTTTTCCGAATTACAAATAGCATAGAAGACGGGATTCTGTAGTCTGCACTTTGAAAACCGCAAAGAGATGGTACGACGCGTCAAGAATTTTGTAGATCTGTTCGTTAGCAGTGCAGTTATGGGAGGTGACACATTCCCAAAAACTTTTATCAAAATTTGTGCGCATCTAGCTTTCATCTTTCGCAATTTGCTAATTTCAGTCTGAACAAGTCAACTCTCGAGTAATGAACTACTTAGGTTATATTGTTGATGCCAATTGTAGATTTGTCGTGACTGACTACTTATCATCAGTTTACGTCCTATTAAACAAAATCTTTTAATCTTAAATTTAAATATAGAAGTTTATTAAGCTCAACGTCTGCATTTAATAAACATTATCAACCACAGGAAAACAGAAATGTAGGAGCTTTCAAAGGTTTTTGCAATCCACAGTTGCAGAAATTCAAGTTTTTTATTCTATCATGCCTTTACAAAAAAGGTAACACAAAAAAGCATTATTTCGCAAAGTTCTCTTTCTGAGATATATATTACGAGGTATTAGACGAGGAACAAAATATCGGATACTAGTGTCATAATTTGTGGTCAGTATTAATACTCCGACTACTCGCAGAAATGTATTTTCTATAACTACCTGCATCTGTCAAACATAAATCGTCAAATACTTTGTGATAAGTCATCATTTTCGAACCTGAAATGTGTAATTTGTAAACTGGATGAGATCATATGCAAGTGAGTTCAAATCCTTCGCTGGAAATACTATTTCAATTACATTTCATTTTTTTCGATTTCTCATTTTTATCAACACGCTGTATCCGTTTTCGGTTTCGCTTTTCTTCACTCTGAAAATAATTTGCATACAAGGAAAACAATTTTTGTTTGCTTGGATTTTCCAACGACCTGATGAACTAATGTTTATCTTTGCGTAATGTTAATCACGTGATCCCATTAAAAATTTTGAAACAGAGTTTTACCCTACTTTAACAAATATCAAAGTCTTAATATCTGGAACCAAAATTTCATGTGCATGAAGATTGAAATTTTAAGTTTTTTACTGTTTAGAAACACCGTCTTTTTGATAATAATCATTCCAAATAGTCTGAACCATCCTTTCAAAACTAAGATGTGAAGGCTTACTTCAAATTTTTTGTCCTTCTTGTTATTCAGTCTATCATCAGATTTCACTTGAAACTAGAAAAAATAATATTATGTTGCAACATCCTCTGAAAGATACAATGAAAATTTACATGCAAATGTACAAAAATGACCTGGTCTTCCTCAAATTCTGCGATATCCATATTATTTCTTCGCCTCTCTTTCAAATCATTCTCAGGACAGAGAGAAGAATAGTAGTTCTCCCATTCTTTTGTAAACAACTGAGGAAACAAATGCTGGAAAACTTCATATTTCTACATGATTTCAAGTTCGAACAAATTCAATATTTTCTGATACAGAACAACCTTAAATAATACCTGAAAGTCATTTTTTTTCACTTCATTATAATAAAATTAACGTACCGACTTCCCATGAAACATGGCTTCCAACTTTAGTGTCAAATAATCGTATAACTGAAATACAAACGTGTTACTTTCAGTTTCTCATGAGCGCTTTTTGAAAATGAAGTGAAATGTCAGCAAGCAAAAGAGGACAATAAACCTGAGACCATCCGGACTTTTATATATTTATTATTTTCAAAGATTGACGTTTATTATTTTCATGAGCAAACTTCATTATCACAAATACTACGCAAAGTTCTATTCTCAAATTAAAGCAGCATAAAACCATTTCAACAGTAATAAGTGGAAGCATCTTTGAACGACTATCGTTAAGACCATTTTATGAAAAGCACGAATTTCATTTAACCTAAATAATGCTTTATGTAATGTGGGATGTTTCATTTGGACAATAGATAATGAAAGATCTGTAGTTAAACATACTTCAAACATAACGTCATTTGTTTCTCGAAACAATTTGTCTACTTGAGGATCTTCGAATGACAGCTGACTATAAAACTGATTGTCAAAAGTCGTGAGAAATATAATAAATACTTCCAAAATTTTTTTTGATGCAGTGAAAATAGTGCAAAACGTTCGCACAAAATTACGTGAGCATGTGTTTCACCATAGCAAAAGCGCATTTAAAGATAATTATTTAAAAAAAATTGGAATGAAAAACGCTGATCGATATAATAAATTCATTGCAATGACTGTTTCATGAATCTTAAATGACTGATCAACAAAGATGGTGAATTATCATCCTGTGTTCGCATAAACTAATTGAAAAAATAGTAGTGGAAATGAGATAAACTTTACCAGCGAACATATCGTTCTGAATAACATTTCACAGTAGATGGAATGCAGTAATCTTCATCGGCAGAAAGTTGGACATACTGCAAGATTTCATCTTGCGCATATCTGCAAAATATGCATTTTCTCAATTCATAACAAGACAAAATTGCAACAGATGTATCCCATTACCGATGACTGCTTTGAAAACACTACCGGAAGAGTACCCTGTGACACGAATAATCAGCAGATAACATATGTTATCAATTTTTAATGGGCGTTAAAAAATCTACAGTGCTCAAAATGATAACAATACTAGTGTGCAGACACTATATACATCTCTTCAATCCTTCATAAGCACTAAGCTAAGCTGTTAACCTACAGTCAACTGACGTGTATTGCAACATATATAAGATACTGCCAAATTTATGATAGAGATAATGTCGTCAAATAGTAAAATCAAACCTCGGCTTATCGGAAACAGATTTCAAAACAGACTGCTGCGCACTTGTCATCATTACTTGTGCAGTGCTTCTGTGAGGAACAGGAGTGAGCAGCAGACTAAACAGAGATGAAGAGACGGTACGATCGAAATCTGGTACTATACATGGACGCTGAAAAAAATTAATACTGAGATATTGCATAGAGAAGCCACCAACGAAGGAAGAAAACAAAAGGAGGAGGAGAGGGAAGGAGGTGCTGCTACTGCCTCAGTCCTGCCTTGCAACCTTTGCTCTGTGCAGAGTTACTGCACTCAGTAAGCACAAGGTGCGGCGCTGACCCCAACCATTCCCTCCATCCTTATCCGCATCATCTTTACCTTCTGCCCCCGCCCCCGCCCCCGCTTTCCCTCCCTCTTCACTCTTACTACTATCCTAATCTCAACAAACATAGTAAGTACACTTTCAGGCAGGCGGGCGTTCATCATCCATCATCCATCATCCATCATTCATTTGCACTGGAATTGTAGTCTGTCCATTGTTGTTGCAGTTACTCCATTTGTGCTACTTGCACTGCGACACTGTTTGCTTGTCCACTACTGATTGCAGTTATGTTTTCAGTATTTGCTGCTGCATATTGTATACTCACTTCTCCTTCTGATGACATTCTTGAACTCATACATGGATAGCATTTGCTGCACTCAAGTTCCTCTTTGATATTTGCTTTTTCGCAATGCTCAGTACTTGAAGGGTAATTGAGGCTGTGTGAACGAACCATCTCTGACCCTTCTTATGTAATCGCTTATGTATTGAGCATTACGTCATGTCTCGTCTCACAATATCACTTTATATTGTTTTTATCTTTCGCTCTTTCTTTCCGCAGTGTATAGGTCGGTTTATGTGCAGTGAAGAAAAAATGTATGCTAGCCTGTTCGTAATCTCGAACTGCACTGCGCAGTTGTGAAAAGCGGATTTCGAAACATATCGCAGTCTGCTGTATAAAATTGTTTCTTTCGCAATACATTATTGTTGTCATAATTATGGTAATAATTATTATGTCTTATATGCGCTCACTACATCTCATGTTTGCGCGCAATATTTAGCTCATATGTATGATGGATGAGAAGCATTAAAAATACTGCTGCAGCAGATTTATTTGAATTGAGGATGACGAGGGATCCTCTCATTTATTTGCCAGCTAGAAAATGGACTATGTAGAGGAAGAGTGATAAGCTGAAGGGACAGAGTGTATTTTTTTACACGTCTAAGGAAATGATTCATTCATTAACAACAAAGGTTGTCAAGGTAACAACAGCACACTATTATTCGTTTCTTGCTTTTACTGTTATTGTCGTCTTCATCATCATTTTATCAGTCATATCAATTAACAAGGTTCGCAGGCTGCTTTCCTACATCTGTGTCATCTTTTTCTTTATAAATTTTATTAACAACTGTTTTCAAGCATGTTGCTGCAACATACTTTTCTACTTGTGATTGCTTGACACGGTTAACTTTATTTTAACTTTTACATTTGCACTGAAATCGTTTTCATTTTTCAACTGCCTTGATTTTTTAATGTATTACAGTTTTCAATTCATCAACTTCAACTTCAGCTTTCATTCAGTTTTCATTCAGTTTTCATTCTTTCGGTATCATTATCAAGCAACTACGGTCTCGGAAAACTGGAAATTAATATTCCTGTTTATCAAAAATTCTTCCAGTGCTTGCGTGCGTTTTTTTTTTCTTGTTGCGATTCAATGATTAATTTACTGCCTGCTCACTAATACTTGCAGATTTAGATAATTAGCAAAGCTGAAATATTACTAGCCGGATAATGGATGTGGAAATTGGTATAACTACGCAAGTCTCAACTGCTCGAAGAACAAGTTTACCGGGACGTGATTCTGGTTTGGGTACTCCGTCCAGTAATGGTTATCAATTTACAAAGTTTGCTGATATTGCTCGCACTCTAATGGTATAACTGTTTTCATGCACGAAGTAGTCACTTTCACTTTGTATTTGATTTGCTGTAGAAAAAAAAATGCTGATTCAGTAATATAAAACAGTGCGTATTCATGTTAATTTTGAAATTCAATTTTTTGTTAATTCATTTTACTTCTGCCATTCTGCATTTGTAGCAAGGCAAAGTTGCACTGACCAAGTGTTCGGAAATTCCTAAGAATCATGTTCGCTGAAATTTGTTCGCCTTTCGATGATTGCCATCACTTGAGTCAGAATTCATTTTTTAGTACTGTCAAGTGCTTTAATGGAATTTTTTGAAGATAATTCGGAACTGGATTAAGTCGTTGAAAGCAAAGACGAAAGCTTCACGAGAAAGTACCAAAAATTCGGAAAAAACTTTGGAAATAAGATTGAATCCAACAAATAGTGAAGAAAGTGGTCGGATTATTGACAAATTAAAGCACAAATTAAAGTTAGTGAACTTCATATAACAATATCAGTTTTTTTCACTTCAGGATATAAGAACGCAAATTAGGAATGTCAGTTTAGAACTTCTCATATTCTTTAGTGATTTAAGTCAGGATCGATGAGGTTCTACATGTTCAAGTGTCTCGTAGTTTGAATGAGCCATTGACATTCTTGTAAACTGAATATCATGAATAAAGATTATTGCTAATTGAAATTAAAAAATAATCCTCAAATTACACGACATACATCTTGGTCCATCATACCCACATTTGACATCGCTGTTGCACTGTCTAAAAAAGAATTTTGTTAACAATAATTTTTGTTACAGGGTAATGATATTTTTTGTCGTGGAACCCACATCATCATTACTGTATTACTGGACAGCAATTGTTTGCATGGGATGTTTTTACAATTTGCTCATGGTTGTAATTTTTGTGTATAAGGAAATTTATGCCAATTATTTCTACGAATGGCTCACCTGCAATATAATTTGTGATATTATTTTTTTGATCGATATATTCGTGCAGTCACGAATCAGTAAGTTCTGATAGACTTTGATTTCCATTGCATATTTACATCATCCTTATCCACCCATGATCTGCACATATACTACTGTGCCTGGATAACTTGTTCACTATTTGATTACTCAGTCTTTACTGTAAAAAATGAAAACTTGAGCTTTAATTTACAGGTTATATCCATGATGGAGCTGTTTTTGAATGTTTAAAAATTCTTGCGAGGAGGTATTTTTATAGGTAGGTTTCTCTTATCAGAATAAGCCTGATAAAAATGCGATATGGGTGAACTTTCATTTTAGAAATCTTTAATTTTCATGATCACACTGTGAGTCGGTTTAATCTGGCATTTCAAAATAATGGTGAATTTTCACTTTGAATCTTTTTATGATGTTATGCATGTTTGTTTGTTGATGTTATAAAAAGAGCATCGAATAAGCTTGATGGAAGTGAATCCTATGGTTGTTACATGGAATGCGTACTTTTATTTTATTGTTTGAGACAGTAGTATTTAATCGATATCTTGATAGAAGTAAAATGTAGAGTAGCAGAGTTAAACAATTTATTGGAAGAAATAAGATGAGACGTAAACCTAATAGTAAGAAAAAAATAAATATATTTTTGGTAAATTTATCGTATGTAGAACTGGCCAAGAATTGGAGTCAGTTGAGTAAATTGATCATCAACATCCTTCTGGGCATGGAAGCAAATAGCCATTACAAAAATAACTTTGGCAATTATTATTCTTGTCATAACATCTTTGTTTGAAATTTGAAATTTCAGTTATAATTTTTGGTTGGATATTGGAAGTATCTTTCCGTTTGATTTTATATTATTATATCGTGGTGATATTTCGTTGATACGCTTAAATCGCTTACTGAAATCATATCGTTTCACTTATTTTATCGATCGTACTGAGATCCGTACCAGTTGGCCAAATGCATTCAAGATATTTGTTCTAATAATGACATGTATTGTACTGTTCCATTGGAATGCGGCTGCTTATTTTCTAATTAGTGTTATTAGTGGTATTCAAAGTGAGTTATTGATTTTGATTTGATTTTTATTTTGTACACGGGTAATATTCATAGAGGATAATTTTCTACTAGTGGATTCACGAAGTGAGCTTTTCCAACACTTGCTAGTTAGGTATTGAGACTGAGAAATAGAAGTAGTGATTTAGGCGAAGATCCTGACGTCTGGCAATTTACTTACACGAAAATCGCAGATCCGGTTATTCCGAAATGTGACACGTTTTTGTTAATTGGAGAATTGACAGACTGCAGCTTCAATGAGACGGATAGGAATGTAAACAATCGTCTGGAATATATTGATGAGATGATGCATTATTGGGAAAGCAGGTAAGTGTATTCTACCAAAAAAGTAGTTCTATAATGTTGGATGCAAATTTTCTACGAATTATCTATTAGTTGGTGATGATATATTCGATTACATAAAACTCAGGTCGGAAATTTTGGCGTTCCCAAACTTTAGTAAGGAATATGCATTATCTATGTACTGGTCATCGCTAACACTAACAACCAAGGGACAGCAGGTTACTAACAGTATTTATTCCTTTCTTTTGTTTTTACACATGTTCTCATTGTTTATGAACTAGGTTGAACTTCCCACCACATCCAAATATCATATTGAACTAGAACTACCATTAACCATCAATTATGGCAAAATTTCTAAAGTTAATTTATTTATCAATGTTAATTGGGTCCTCGTCTCATAATTTTATTGACAACAAGTACTTGATTCGCATATGGAGAATCTCATGATGAGACACATGTCTTCTCAGTGCAAGTTAGTGTCTTGGAAATTTATTTTTGTTTCACGAACATTGTTTATAAGGAAGTTCTTTACAGCCTTATCCAATGAGTTCATTAGAAGATGCACTTGAACTCATCGACACGCTGATTGGTTTATTGATTTTCGCTGTCATTGTTGGTTCTGTGGGAAGTGTCGTTTCATCAATGAATAAGGAAAAATCCGACTTTCAAGAAATCCTGGATGGTATCAAATTTTACATGAATTACAGGTATTTTCCCAATTCTGCAACACTATTCATTTGTTTAAAGACACTAATGTTTATTTCTCAGTCTTATCTTTTACTCAGTAACAAAATATTTAGTTGTCTTACTCATGCTTTTTTAAGAAAAGTGGATCCAGATATTCAAAAACGAGTATTAAATTGTTGTGACTATATCCACGATCAAGGAATCTCAAAAGATGAGAAGGTAAATTATTTCTCGTCTCATTACTACAGCTAATTGAAACATGAAATACTTGATAGTGTTTTCAGGCGCTTCTTGAAGGATTGCCGAAGAAATTGCATGGTCAGCTGGCGTCACATTTGCATTTGACAACTTTGCAAAATGTTGAGTTACTTCAGGTAATTTGAAATTTGTCTGCTGTTGCAAAGTGACAGTGGTATTTCAATCAGTCAGTGCTTCAAACCTCGTTCTTTAATCAAAAGGATGATTTATCATAAGACAATTATATTCGTCAGGGCATTTTTACTTCACTTGCGTTATATTCTTGCGTCTGCAGTAGTAACCAAATATCTTCTACATCTTTAATTTATGTTACTACAAAAGGCGGAGTAATTTTTCTTTATTAAAATGCTTCATCTTTTTGAACTGAATTATAAATGAAAAAGGTCGCACGACAAGCATTACCTAAAACGAATTTACGTTAGTAAATTAATTGAAAATACTAATACTACTGAAGCAAAACTCTTCTTTCTGTATTTCGTATCCAGTTTATCATATGAAATGAATCTGTAAATAAGCGTGTAATTTTTGTTTCAGCATTGTGAAAAAGGACTGCTGTTTGAGCTTATTCTTCGACTGAAATTTCAACTTTTCACCCCAAATGACTACCTCTGTCGTCGTGGCGAACTAGCGCGGGTAGATAAATATCATTACTTTTACTGAATATTTCAATAACGGCAGGCAGATGCTTTCATGTATAAGTCTTTTACAGATAACACGTGTGTTAAAACTCCGACATGAATGCGTCTTTATGTTTGCAGGAGATGTACATTGTGAAACGCGGACAACTAAATTGCGTTAGTGATGATGGAAAGGTCATCCTCAAAGTCCTTAAAGAAGGTGCTGTTTTTGGACAATTGGCTATATTGAATTTGTCCGGAAATAGCGGTAATAAGCATACTGTCTCAGTTCGTTCTGTTGGTTATACCGATGTTTATATTCTTCGTCAAGAAGATGTAAACGACGTCTTGCAAGAATATCCTCTAGCACGGCAAAATATGATGGAAAAAGGTCACAAAAGTTGTTGAACTTGATAAACTGCACTAGAAACCAAGTAGTCTGTAACTAGGCGATAGTTAAAAATGCCAACTTTTTAGCAAAATTGATGCTTCAAAGTAGCGGTCAGTGCAGTGAACGAATGTCAACAGCATTTGTTGGAGGCGCTGATGAGACCACATTAACATTAGAAGATGAAATTGGTGGGATAGAAAAGACAATTGGCTATCTTAGTGAAGAGATTAGTGAGCTATACGAAACGTTTGATGTACGCTCCATTTATTTGTTATGCAATGTTGTTTACTACCGCTCTCGAAAACTGTCATCAGTAATATTCATTACTGAGTTTCTTACAACTGCTTCCACTAGTTATGATAAAATGGTTACGAAAACTTCGACAGCATAAAGGAATAAATAATGGTAGAACTAATCAGTTATTAGTTTTTCTGGACTAATATAACACTATTTCGACATGATTACACAAACTGTGATCAGTGTATTGCAGAAAATGTCCATGGATTTCAAACAGCGCCTTACATCTCTTGAGGAAGCGTACAAGAAAAAATGTGAACGGCAAAAAATGAAAAAACAGTTTGTTAAGAAGCACAAACATTAAACTTGCTTGTTAGTTGTTGGCAAGCTGTATGAGCCTGTTTCTTGGAAAGTAGGTCTGTGATTCTCAGTGTCTCGTCACCCTCGCTCGAAAAATCCCCCTTCTCTACTTGATCGTGCTTCAGTTAACGAGAAAAGAAATTCAAAGGCAAGAATTGTATCTGATTCAGAAACAAGGTATTGTACGAAAGTTAACATGTTGCTGTGCAGAGATGAAAGACCAATTCTTGTTACGAGATTAAAAATATGCTTTGTTTCATTTGACAAAATCGACTTTAATGCCTCATTGTTGGCTATTCATTTTACCTAGAAGTGAGTAGTGGATCTTAATCATTGTTAAAAACAAAGGCAAATGTGGCTGAAAATAATTTTGATTTAGCATTCTAACTTACGCATGAAAAACGTCAAAGTAACTCTTAACATGAAGCAATTTTGGAGCACTTCCCCACAAACACAAGTACTAGCTGAATCCCCAACGTCTAAATAGCGAAGCAACGTATGCAATTTCATGAAGGGAAATCTTCGAAGAAGTTCAAGTGTTTAGCATGGATTCAAGGCTCCTCTCCAGTGGTATTTCACGACTCGTCTGAAGACTGATGGAAGGCGTTTTATATCAGCAGGAAACAGCGATCGATGGGTGGGAAGAGTTGAGTCGCTGTGTCTGTCAGTATCCACATATATACAATTATGTGTAGTCGATAAATTCAATAGAGGCAGAGTCCTTGATGCTGCAAAGGTTTTTCTTTTTCTCTCAAGACATTTTGACATTTATTTGCTGAAAGCTACATTCATATAATTTCCCAAGTAATCTTGCTAGAATTTACGATTGCGACAGTATAAATTCTGATCTAAGAATAACATCACAATAAATTTCAATCATATTAGATATAAACTCAATTTATTTGCTTGCATGGTTCAGAAATTTTGACTGCATTAAGAAGAAATATGTCAGCGAATAAAGAAAGGTAGAGCGTAACTTGTAGCTCTTAAGTCTATGATAGCTTACAGGACCCATGTCACTTTACGAAATTTTTGGCGAGGATCCAGTTAATGAGAATTGTGACGATAATCATTCAACTAGTAAAGGTTTTTTTCTCGTGTTTCGATGGCCAGCGTTTTCGAGCTTGTTTTGATTTCTCATGCCAGATAATCTGCTTGTAAGGCATGAGATGTTTGCTTAGTTCACTCGCTTTATTATTCTTCTCTCAATCACATTGAATTCGATTCCATATGTTTGACTTCATATCTACTTCGTTCATTTCATTAAAATAATTGATTGCAAGTTTTTTTTTCACTAATCTCATTGTATCATTTGATTTGTTATCGGCCCAACAAATATCGGCATATTTAGGCCTTCCATCGGCATTACGTCTTCTTCAGTCACAGATTCATATTAAGAAAACACAACTC
>UYYF01004409.1:12786-88356 GCA_900618365.1 Thelazia callipaeda
GAAATTTGGTTACAAAGTGTGAAATTTAGCTTTTATATTGTTTACTAGATTCTCAGATAGTTATACTTATGGGACTTTTTCAGTCAACTGTTGTGATTAAGTTATTATATTACTTTTATATATTTATAATTTATTTTTTAATGATTTTAGGAAGGTTCTGGTTTAGGGCGATCAGGTCAAGGGATGAGTACAGCTCTGAAAGTTGAAAGACTTGGAAAGAATTCAGGAGTTATTGTAAACGAACATGAACAGGGTTCTCGAGGTTTACTGCAGTACTTTTAGTTGTTACAGCTGTTTTCACATTTGTATTTCCTAAGAACTGGTAGATTTTATTACAGTTGAAGCACCCTCATCTCCACCACCAGGATCGTTTTCCAATGTAACACCTGTAGTAAACGTGACAGAAGCTTTGAAACAGTCATCTCGCATACTTTTGTTGAGGGTATCTCATTTGAAATTTTATTAAAATTGATAATTTACCAGGGAATACGTCGTCTTTTTGCCTGTTTTTTGTCAAGTTTCCTGACTTTTACTGTACAGTAGTCATGAATTAATAAAATTTGTCAGTAAAAAGCACAAATTTTCATTATAAGAATTCTCTCAATGTTTGTTTGCACATTTTATTCATTGATCGGACTTTTAGTTTTTAAAACTTATCTTTCTTTACATGCTGATTGTCTAGAATATGGTTGCTCCAGAAGACATTGATGATCAGTTAGAGCCAGAAGTTAAAGATGAAATGAAAAAGTATGGGCAAGTCAATAGGGTTGTCATCTTTAGAGTATGTTCTTATTTTATTATTGTATGTTTCTACTCATCAATTTATATTTCGAAAAAATGTGGTTTTGTTGATGGACAAAAATGTTATTATTGTATGTTCTCGCAAAATGATGAAGACTGTCTCTTAGACAGTAACAGTAGAGTCGATAAGGCTTAAAATGAATGCATAGATTTTTGATATTTTCAGCTGCTTAATGTTAGTGATGATGAAGCCGTCCGTATATTTGTGGAATTCACAAACGTAGGTCAAGCTATCAAAGCTTTCGTGGATTTGAATGGACGATTTTTTGGTGGTCGTTCTATAAAAGCTTCATTTTATGATCTCGAAGCTTATAACTCTAACCAGTTTAACCGATAGATTTTTTTAACATTGATTTTCATGACATTAGTTATATAAGTTTAGACACTCATTTTGTTTTAAACATCAGAAAAACTGGCAGTGGTATGTTTTCATATATAGTGCGGATTGTTTTGGATAAAACTAAAGCAGTATGAGTAGTTTATTGGGATTTTAGAGCATGGGAAGTTTTTCTCGAAATTGTACATAGTGAATAAAAGCCAAGCATATTTGATGTGTGAGATGATATTAAAATGTACTCCGTACTGTTCAAACAAAGTATGAATAAAATGCTTACGAATTGTTTCATATCCTTCATACTTCTCGTGAAACTAATTAAGATCAGTTCGATTAATTTTATTGTGTGGACGTCATGCACGTTTTTTGATTTTTGTCTCTACCAAGGCGGTATTGTTATTCAGTCTGGGACATTATAATTTTATACATTGTGTTTTATACATTGTGTTCTACTTATTAGCAAGCGTCTTGTGATTTGTTGCTTTGTGGTACGTCGCACTGACTTAGAATACATTTTTCCTTTAAAATTAATCAGATTTTTTTTGCAGTGGTTTAAAGATTTGGATATCAAATATTGTGTGAGATTGGGTAGAACTTCGTAATCATATCTGTCGTTTCTAATCATGACAAGAAACTATGCAAGAATCGCGTCTCTTGATCATCATCGAAAATGTGATCTTATATATCAAATTGTGCATACATATTTTAAGAAGTGGAAAAATGATCTTCCTCCATCAATTGCCTGCAGACTTGATCATATGAATGATGAGTTTCGATTGATAACAGAATTTTCTGTTTGGTTGAGCAGGATGAGTTGTGGTTAGTTTATTGACATTGATCTTTTATTTTTTTGTCGCATTATATTAAGATTAATCAGGATGAATTGCTGTGAATTTCTTGCATGTATTTTATTCGTTAAAGTTTTACTAGTAAATTTGTCAGGATACAAAGTGAATATGTTATCAAGATGGCAGTGGATTTTACATAGTACTATCTCGTTATTTATTCCATACATGGTGAAACGTTTGCTTCCTTTATCCATCCGTCAAGCTAGATGGATGTACAAAATAGTCGCCATTTTTCGGTTTGCAAACTTGTTACAGCTTCTGCTGTTTTATCACATGGGTGGTTATCAGAATATTGTGGAAAGAGTAACGCAAATGAAGGTGGTGTACAAGAAAGAATTGGGTGCAGTATTTATTTTTTTAAATCAGGAAAATTTCGTTGAAGAGTATTAGAGCAGATTTATTTCTTTATGAATATATAATTTCAAAACATATCAATATTCGTGTAGTAGAACATAGAACAGTGACTCATTTCAATAACATGATCAAACTATATTGTATAAAAAAGGTGTATAGATGGAAGCAGTTTTGATTGCCTATTAGTGTATACTAAATAAATGGGATAACGCAATTCAGTTAAGAATTATCTCATGAAGCAGTTGAATAAGCAAATTAAGCACGTTATGAAAGCAATGTCCATCATATTCAGCATATAATGCAAAGCATTTTTATGCCTTTCAACTAAGATAGAACTGATTTATTAATTTTATTTTTCCTCTACATTATAGAATTATTTTCTTAACGTATTAAATCTTACTTAGAACATGTGTTAATTAACTTACTAATTGTTGGGATACTAGCGTAAGCTGAAAATACTCTAAAATAGTAAGGCATCTTTTTGTATGATTCTTTGCTGACTCAGTTTTTTTGTTTTAGTAAAGATTTTCTCGTCATATAAAAATTGTTAGCATCAGAACATTTTTTGTTCAGCAAGAAAGTACTAATAATGAGTTAAAAAAGATTAGGAAGCCTATTTATTGTGAAGTCAGTTTTCACGCATTTCAGATTAGAGTCTTTTTTTATAACTCAGTATGTTGTTTTTTAGGTTTATTAAATTTTGGGGCGCTAAACCAGCAACTCATTTGGCATCTGTTTCGAGATTTTCTCATTCTTTTGGTGTCAATGAAAAGTGAGTTTTGGAAATCAACAAAATACAGAAGTGGAAAGGATCTAAACGCGGTATTGTGCACAGAGTGTGCGCAAGGAGTTATAATACCAGTAAAGAATATTAACTGTGGTCACATTAGATGCTATACATGTTATCATAGTGAACCTTCATGTGCGACATGCGGGAACGTGAATACTTCTTGCTTCCGTTTTTTACAGGTTTCTGAGAGCGGTTCGTAATGCATGTCGTTACTGGTTCTGAAATATTCTTCAAATTAGGCGGCTTCTAGTCAATATTTGGTACTATTGGTCACATGCTGTTATTAGATGTACAAACTTGTATTTCATGAGAATAGAAAGACTAGCTGGGAATGGAATATTTTCTAGTGACTATGAATGGTTCTAGGGTCTGTGCATGGTTGTTACGTACCAATTTCGTACTTGTATGGTGCGAGTATAAATGAGATGTAAGCTAATGTTTCTTTAAAAACAATGAGATACTCTATAAGTAGATTAAATTGGATATTAAGAAAAGAAACATCTTTTTTATTAATTGTGGTCATATTATTACGAATTTTTTATAAGTTTCCCATGATTCGCTTTCGAGTAACGAATAATTTGCGATAGCATTTGAAAACAGCCATATCATAAGAATCCTTGACTTGAGCTTATGTGTTTGCTTTTATACAAGCAATCTAATGGGTAATGAATATTTATGTGCTGTTGGTGTGAGGAGAGTGAGAATTGTTATCAGTTTACCATCTCTAGTGGTTAGTTGTGGAAGGAATGCTATCGCTAGTGAATTAATTTTGTCCATTTTTAAAATCAGGATCTGCTTAATGTCATCTTATATACTTGACTTTCAAATCTGCTATTAGAGTTTTCTTAGTATAGATGGAAATTTTAAAAAGTTACAAATAGTATTGATTTGATATGGATGATTTTTCCCTGACATAGCAATCGGAAGTCTTTCAGCAAATAAACATGATTTGAAACAGGTGGTCTCGCCATCATGAAAAGAAATGGCTGAGAGGAAGAATTCATTACACAGTATATACTGGGTTAAGAGTGTTGAGTTTGGATATGACTTCGAATAACTCAGCTCCGATACAATTAAGTTCTTTAATTGATTGAAGTCATCAAGTTTGATTAATTACCATGATTTTCAATTGGATAAAGGTGATTAATAGTACTTACTGCAAAAATTAGCGAAACCATAACTAAAAAATACCAAAACTCAGATGTTCAGAAGAGTTGCCGATTTTTAGGAAAAGTCATGTGAACAAGAAGACATCGTAGTACAATATTACAGTTCGGGAAGGTTGTTATTTGTTTTCAGCGACGAGCTTGGTCGTTTTATGAATCGGTAATTTGCTTCACATACCCAGTTTTTATTTGTGGTTTTCATCTACACAAATATCTAAAATGAATTCTACTCATGAGGAAGATAGTTCATGTAGGATCCATTATTTACAATTGAATACTAAGTCAATTCAACAGTTATCATTATCAAGTTAATGACAGTTATCTCCCATGAATAGAACTCATTGTAGATATATTTATAAATACTTAGACTTCGGTTCCAATTTCCGGAATATTGTTGCATATGCAGTTTGTTCTAGTCAGATGAAATTATGCCAAAAATTTTTTAAGTTACTGTGTTATTGTATTGGACATAAAGTGACCAATCTTCATACTGTAGGTAGTACTTTGAAAGTTTTCAATAAAATATGGTTCTCAGCAGCTGAAGAGTTTCATTTGTATTTAGGAGCTGACTCCGTGTTTTGGATTTTGAATTAATAGCTGTAGGTGGTTTGCATTTCATATAGTTTATTAGGAATAATTAAATACTTTCTTAATAACAGTTAGGTGCGAATTGAAAGGAGAGATTACTATTAATCGTGAGCATTGGGTATTTTTTGTAAGAGAAAGTCTAATATTCGAGCTTTTTATGCCGTTAATCATGGTAAGTAAACTCTCGTAAGAGAGTTATATCGTTGTCTGTGAAGCAGAAAGAAAAATAATGCGAAGAATCAAACAAATAAGACTGATAGTCGTAAAGGAATCTTATTAGTATCAAGGAAATTTTGGACTTACCAATTTTGATTTAATGCTCATCTCTTGCAGATGTTGCCATTGCGGAGGTTGCTACCATATATAGCAAACCCATCAAAACAACAAGTATCAGAAGATTAACAATCAGGATCATCGTATTCTTGTCAAAAGTTTTCTCGGCAGCCTCAACAATGCTTTGCTTACGCGATGTTGGTGGTGCCATCTCTTTATTCTTTCTTCTTATTCTTCAGAACGTGAAAACTGTATACAAAGTTGAAAACTAACGTATCCGAATTTCTATATACTTTTTGAAAGTAGCACTAGTAAGTTCTCGTCAAGTGACTTGAGTATAGCTTATTCTTCCTACTGCTTACTGCTTTGTCTTGGTTCGCTTATGAGCTAAAAGAAGAAGATCACCTGGACTTTTTGTTATTCGCTCGAAATTTTGCTCCAAGACTGAGAAGTTTTCAATACTAAGCAAACAACTGCCTCTTAATATATGATCCTCGAAAACAGGGAGACATATCAACACACATATACATTATGCGTTAGAACAATATGCACTATAAGTTTCAAAATCGAGCTTCACTCTCTCTTTCCCTTCCCTCTTTCAATTAGCATTTGTAAGATCTTTCAACTCATACTTTTACACCTTTTTTACGGATTAGTTCCACATTGACTAGTTTCTATGTTAGAAAAAAAGGGGACATGCAAACGAAACAAGGTTAAAACAAATGTTGGGCAGGATTTATACCAACTCAGAAGCAGTGCATGCGTTTATTGCAATCAACTGTAATTTATTGTTAAATAAATAGCAAGATTTTGGCCTTTGCAGATTTCCTTTGAAAAGAAGTTGTGGGAATAGCTCTAGTTCTACTCAGATTCAAAGTGTATTGGATTCCTTAGAAAACTTGCCAAAAATGGTAAATAGTGCGTTAAATAGAAAACTCGCCATAAATGGTAATTAGTGCGTTAAATAGAAAACTTGCCAAAAATGGTAATTAGTGCGTTAAATAGTAATGATGGATATCATCTGCAGATATGGAAAAATAGGTAAATAAATATTGATTGTATAAAGTAACGTCATTCAGCACTCACCCTGCAGGAAAATTGTGCAAGGCAAGTTGTTTTAGCAGTTGTAATAGCTAGCTGTTCTCCGTTATTCTCCTGGTGTGAAGCAAAATGTTTTTCTGAACAGCTCTTACAATCATGGTTTTTCTATTAAAAATTAATACTGCTGTTACAATTTGGTTGTTCAATAATTCTGTCAGAATACTAAAATTATGTAGAAACACGACAAAACTAGCTCTTAAACTTGATTTTTTTGTCTTTCTAGTTACACTTTTGATATAATTAAGAACGGATGGTAACTAATCACAAAACTTTTTAGATTTGAGAACAATCTCATTTTTTGCAAACGGTATGATTAGAAACTAAAAAGACTTGTGCAGGTTTGTGGGCTACTTTTCTAAAGTATACGCTCCCAAAGTATATTTCATTTTGTGAAAAGACTAAAGAGTTAGGACTGCATTAAATTTACAAATACTGATGTAAGCACTGGGAAGCTTTGGAGTATTTGAGCACAAATATGAATGTACGCTATAACTATAGAAAACAACCACAGTTTGGCACGAACCTCCTTTAAGACGATAAACAATCCAGTCCCATAAAGGAAGTAATTTAAGACTTCACGATTCAAGTGCGAAATTTCATTTCGGAAGAGTAACATTGCACTGATTGAAACTACGCTATGCATATCCACTTCCATTCAGTACTCCCGACTTTTCCTCCTAATTCATAATTTCGTCTAATATGAAAGCATGAAATATATCATGGAGGAATCATTCTTTAACAACTGTAAGTCATACTTTTTGTTCCATGTATCCAGTTCTTATCTGCAAAATATGCATTTGTTTTTAAGCATCCGAAAACGTGTATGCAGTAAAGAACCAATTTTGTGACTAGAAAATCAAAACATGTCCACTTCTCCCGAATTTTTCGCTTCCTAGTTATGTGTTCTCAAATACAATGAACTGACTCCATTTTGATTACATTAAGTAAATGGAATTTGTCCTCTAGTCTAGTGGTTGACAAAAAAACATACTGAGATCAGCATTAGGTGGTCTGTTTACAGTAATGACCAATAATGCTACGACAATACATTCTTACGATTCTTATACCACTATAGACGATTCTCTTCATATTTAAAATGAAGTCTTCACAGTTGCATAAGAAAATTTATTTGATTTAGTAAACAGAATTACGCAAACCAAGTTTTAAATTATGCAAATAATCTGAAAATAGGTCTATCATACCATGTCTTATTTAAACTTCACCAAAAATAAAAATAAATCTGGATGCTTGAGTTTAACTGGCCTTATCATTTGAAAAAGTTTGAGCTTATCAGTTCTTTTCAGAAATAAGAGAGCCAATAAAAATCTTCACAAATAAGATATGAAATATGAAACCAACAGAGCTGCAGAAAAGAGAACAATTATTGCTAAACCAATTTCTCATTTATTATACAGTGTACTTTAAAACAATTTATGACTTTCTTTGGGTAATTTGAGATCCCAAATCATACAATTTTTCTTGAACGAAATCTGCAAGTGCTTTTCGTTTTGCTATTTCCGAATCACTATGGAAACTCGACATATATTCCTTCATATCCAGTTCCTTACCTATCGTTATTGTAACGTGCTGCAATATGGAAATACAATATATGAAAACATGCCGTGATTCTTACTCTCTATCTCTAATTTAGCCTTGAAAATGAATTTGTTTTAAACGGTCAGTGAAAAGGAATATTGCTTACTTTTTAGCACAACTTCATTCTTTACACGGATATTAACAGAAAACAACATTAGAATGCCCAGTAAAAAGTACAATCATAAATATAACTATTTTAAGAAAATAATACTTTTCCTAAACGCGGATAATAAGGCTTTGATTGTGGCCATACTTCGGCCATGCGTTGTATCCATATAGGAAGAACGATTGGAGGATTTGGACTATCCATTATCTAAAAATGTGCATATTTTGACATGTTATAGACTACAAAACATCTTATTTATGCACTAAAAGTATATGATTGGAAGTACTGCGTCTAACTTGTTACACTAAAAAAATAAAAAGTATGGGACCAATCCCAATATATTCTGTGACATGTTATTAGTTCTGAAATGTACAGTTTTGAAAATCACAAAAACGGCAATGAAAATCTCTTTGCTTACCATACGCGCTACACCCCATTTGATTCGTACTGGTTCCAATGTAACTTTACCTTCGGGAAAGATATGTATCCACCCATTTTTTGCAAGTTTATCGATGCAAAAGTCAACTCCTTCTTGATGAACACCCGCTCCACGCACAACAGGGATACATTTACCTAATGAAAAAAACCTGCAAAACAAAAATAAAGCAAATGTTTTCCACTGGGAACGCTGCAATTACATGCAAAGAATAAAGAAAATAGTGCATGAATTTGAGTATGTATGTGGAAGTCTGAAAATTTCAAGTACAAAAGCATGATGCATCCACATTTGAAAAAAAGCACATTTGAAAAAATGATTAAAACAATGGAAAAAAATTTTTCAAATGTGAATGTACATTACAACGTATACCAAATAAAAAGCAGTGATTGAGTCATTTGTGAATTCTTAAATAGCAGAAATCATTAGAATATTGGGATTTTGGATAACTGTGACGATTCTAAAAACACCAAGTATTATAGTTTGCAGAAAGATAAAAATAATGAATTACTATGCGTACCAGCTATGCCAGCTCTTAGTGAAACAAATATCATTCGCCGCTAACGTATATCTGAATCGCGACACGTTGGAAAAGAATTCCGGCCACGTGAAAAGACCTCAAATATTTAAAAACAGTATAGCAAGTTAAAGAAAATTATGATAAAAGAACTGAAAAAGTTAATAAAAAGATGTAAAATGAAATATGATGAATTCTCTTCGATTGCATACAAAAAAACTAACACCAAATAAGAGGGTCATCCATGTTGCTTCTGTGATTAGATACTGTGATCAGAGGTCTTGATCTGTCTTGAAGAATAGTAAGAAAGCGATTTTTGTTTACTACTGTGATGCGATTCATACCTGCAATTACGCAATGAATTTGCAAAGAATAATTACAAATGAAAAAATTGCGATGTTAAAATAAAATATATAAAACTTAGTGTCTCTAACATAATGAATATGTGAGTGAAAACGTACTCAATGAAAAGATAATTTTGCATGCGAAGAGCACACTCACGAGTGTAACATTGGAAGCCCATCGAAAGACTAAGTTTGGATTCTTGGGGATATGGCACTGAAGATGAAATTGATGAGATGTAGCCATCAATTAAGTAGCATCACATCCAATTCCTAAAAACGAAGATTTTATTGACAGGAATGAAACGGAATTTAAACGTGGTGCCATACGTCAGCACCAGTGCGGTCCGTTGAAAGATCTTTGTATTTTAGTAGAAATGCTTTTGTTGCTGTTTTGTTGCAGTCGCGTTGTGTACCTTTTTTTCAAAGCTTCCTCTTCGAGCATCATAGATTGTTTTTTTTTAATGCATATTGGTACACCAATTTTCAGAACTATCTTGTGATTTTTAGTTCTAAGCCTTACTGATTTTTAATCCACGAATTGCAAATAAACCTATTTTTGTGTGTTCATTTCTTTTTTATTATTTGGACTACTCGTTGTTATTGTGTAAAACTGACCATCTAAAATTTGATAAAACGTCAGAGGATTGGGACAGTTTTTGGCCTTAATGGCAGGAGACGACTGTGCTATTTCTGAATTGCTTGCTGAAGCCGATTTATCTTAGTACGTTTTGATTTCCAAATAATTTTAAATTCATTTTTTGTCTGAAATTGTCACAGCTAATATTGCAGTGCAGCAATATTTCGGGCAGACTTGTTTATATTTTTTTGACAGTTAGTGAAGTAAATGAAAAGTATTATTTCGTATCAGCTTCGATCAGTTAATAGTCGTGTACAGTAAATCTACGTGAAATTATTTTTGATTTTATCTAGTTTTTTCAGAAATACTCTAGTCAAGTCCATGAATTGACATTTTTTTAATAATTTGCCTCAATATATAGAATTTCAAATGTTGCATATTAAAGCAGGTGTTGAGTTCTGCATATTCGGTATGCAGAACTCAACACCTGCTTATTGTTATGGTCCACAATTTTTGTAAGTAATATTTAACACGAAAACATACATTTCTGTCTTATTTGCAGCAAAATTCAATCTTTTTAAGAAAACATTAAATGTGAAGTTTAACTATAGAACTAACTTTCAGCTCTTTTATCGTAATTATTTTAGTTATGAACATTCGATGCGAACAGTTTTGAGGTTACGCAGTGCAGCAGATATGAGTTATGTAGATGAAAAAGATCTCAGTAGAATTGGCATGAGCAGACCTGAACAAAAACGCTTAAGAGCGGCCTACTATCGCAAATTTTCAAAGCCATCTGTGTTTGGGAAAATTCGTAGAAGGATTCTCGGAAAAGGTATCAGTTTTTCCAGTTTAATGAAAAGCGATGTTTTTGCTAAATCATATTATAGTGAGCCATAAAAATGCAAAATATTTACTATCAATTTTCCGAATCAAGGTAACTAAGTACTTGAGAAATTTTATTTTTAGGGAATGTTAAAAAGAAAAAACATGGTTCTAATGGCTATCAAGAGCAACATGTGATACCTTTAGAAAATCTTACTCTGTCACGACAGTTAGGTAAAGGTGAATTTGGTTCCGTTTATCAGGCTGCGTGGAGTAATTCAAATAGCAATGAGCAAATACAAGTACTTATTACATATTGTTCATTAAAGTCGATGCTTCATTATTCTTCGATTCGAGCTTAGTTCTTTGCCACATTCGATCATCCGTTCATTCTGATGCTTATAAAGATAAATTTCATCTTTTTATCGACTAGCTTTCAGAGACCAACAATGATTGATTCATTACTGCGATTCAGTGATTCAAAGATTCAGTTTTAGGTTGCTGTGAAGTGTATTTTACCGGAAAAGTTTTTTGCGAATCCACTTAACTTTTTGCAAGAAGCAGCAGTTATGCACAAAATGTGTCATGAATGTGTAGTCAGACTCTATGGAGTAGTATTAGATACTAAAGCTGTTATGCTGGTAATTTTTGTCCGTATTGTCATGCTTTAATTTTTTAAAGTAGTGGTTTTACAAGTCCCGTTCTACTCATCGTAAGTTTTCGATCATTAAGTTCATATACACTTGTTTTTTATCCTCATTGAGCGAAACATTTCCTCTTCTTTCTTCTTATTAATATCTTCTAGGTATCCGAGCTAGCTCCATGCGGATCTTTGCTAGAATGTCTCCAAAATCGTTCACTTCGACCTACATTTTTCATTGATACATTGTGTGAATTTTCTCAACAAATTGCTCAGGGAATGGAATATTTGTCAAGTGAAAGACTTATTCATCGTGATCTCGCAGCGCGAAATGTTCTTGTTTTTACAGCTAAGAGGGTACAAGTCCTTTTTTTCTTATGTTTGACGTTAAAAACTTTCAGTGCTGACATTGGCACTGAGAAATGTTGGAAAGTCGGGCAGTAATATTGTTGTTAAAAATTAGTTTTTTTCTGCATAATGTCATACATTCAAAAAAGTATAAGAAAGTGAATCAAATAAAAATTTAAATGCAGGTGAAAATATCGGATTTTGGTTTGAGTCGTTCGTTGGGTATGGGGGAAGATTATTACAGAAGTGAGTTTTCGGAAGTTGTGAGGTTACCGATTGCATGGTGCGCACCTGAAGTAATTAATTTTCTGAAATTCACTTCTGCAAGTGACGTTTGGTCATATGGTGTAACGTTGTTTGAAATATTTTCGTTCGGTCAAATGCCTTGGGCTGGTCTTAGTGGCATGCAGGTTTTTTTTCTCTTAACATGCTTTTTTTAAAGAACTAAATTACAGAAAACTTCTATTTATATATTCAGATAATTATTCCCTTAATTCATTTAACTATGGGTTTTTATTTCAGATATTGGCAGCGATAGATTATCCTAATTCACGAAGACTAGAATGTCCAGATGCATGTCCGGTGGAATTATACAGCTTAATGATGCAGTGTTGGGCTCATAAACCGGAAGAGCGTCCTTCATTTACAGACATTTTGCGACATCTTCCAGAAATTGTGCCTCAATCTTTAGTCACGGTGATGGCTTGTCGTGATGGAGTCATAGATCATCTCCAATATTCAAGAAATGAAACAGTTATTGTCCTTGACAAGTGGTAAGTCGAAAATGTAACTAATAATTTACTTTTTTTATATCATTCATATGGCAAAGTTTTAATAATTTTTTAAAATCTTATGAACAATATGAAAAGTTTTCGATGTAGTTTCTCCTTCGTAATTTTTATCTTTATAGTTTCCTTTGCTTGATATTTCAGCCCTTCAGCTTATCCAGATGGGTACTTTTGGCGCGGTTGCATGCGAAATGGTCAAACAGGCTTATTTAGGCCAGAAGAAACGGTTGCTAAACTTGCCATCGAGTTGCCAAACAATAAACGAGATCAGTGCTCTTCATCAGTTTCTTTACTAACTAATTCACAACCATTTTCTTCTGGAAAGGAGAAATTACAAAGTAGCAGTAGTAGAAAAAAATTACTAATAAGTGAACCTCAGGGTGATTTTCGCCATACTTGCCATGTTGGCTCTGATGGAACAGCTTTCGGGCTGCTGGAGGTAATTTATTAATGACTTTTTACTAAAACATTTTTCTTGCATTCTGGTCATACATTGCAAGGTTTTTTCTAGAGTTTTATTTGCAAATTTTGGTATTTTTTTGCTTGTAGTTTGAAATCTGTTGTAACTAATTTGAGTAAATTATAGTATTTTCAGTTCAGCAAAAACGAAAAAGCTCAGTGAAATCATTTGCCACAGTCCATGACGGTTGTTTTGTAGATTTTTTTTCCACTACATTTACCTTATGGTGGGTTGTGGGGAAGTATTATCGCCTATAATGTCTCTTTAGAACATATGGAGTGTGGTATGTCGTACTCAATGATTGTTCTTTTTTCTTTATTTTATTGTGAGATTTGTAACTTGTAGTTGAGAATAAACTTTTAGGATGAAAAGCATGTTTCAGTAACGGGTGTTTTTAAAACTTGTTGAGCGATTTTCTATTGTTGTTATGGTTCGAAGTATCTTATTCCTAGAACATAATCTTAGTTGCAGATTGTTTTAATTTTATATTTTTAGACTAGACTTTTATTTTTTTCCTTTCTGTTTAGTATCCTTATCTCTGTTATTGTCGAAGCGAGATTCAGTGATAATAATGAATGCGATGGTTTCAATCGCATCTATTTATTATTAAAAAATTTATGTTAATTTGGTGCATTCTATTTCAAATTGCTGTATTTTTTCTTATACTATGATTAAGCAATATAGTGATATGGCTACCATATTTTGAATGAAATTCTTTAGTCTTTCTGAATATGTAAACTTTGATATCAATCACTTTCATTTCTCAGTGATTTCACTTGTCATTGCCATAAATCAAGCGAAGCTATTATTGTGGTGATTGCAGATTACTTAAGTATGTTCAGCATCACAATGAGATTTGAAAAAGTTGACTGGACCATGTGAAACCTCGTATAACTACATTTTCGAGTTCTGGTACTTTGCTATTAGCTGGATACTAATCTTCCGAGATTGCGAAATACTCTGAAGGTCTGTTAATATATATCTCTAGTTATAACTTTCGGATGCCAACTGGTAAGACTGGCCTAACAACAGCCTGATCTGTAGATTTCTGTGTAATCCCAAGATAATTTTCCCAATTAAAGGCGAATTATACATTGCAGACTGTCACAAGTATCAGAACAGTAAAGTAGAGGCTTAAGCGGTTGCTGCCTTTTCAAAAACAGGTTTCAGAACTGCATTCATCTAACCTAGCGGTACCATCAGCCAACATCGGAGATAATCTGATACTCTAATCAATCACGTGCTGCAGTGAGAATCGAGCAAGAGCTATATCTACTGCACATTTGCGACTTGTTTGTTCCATATACGTGTTTATACAAGCAAAATGTGCAGAGCTTTATAGCACATAATATATGTAGTGGTACATATAAATAGATAAAAACCTTGTAAAAGCGAAAAAAAGTGAGCATTTGTAAAGGAAATCAAAAGTATATTTCCATACTGAGTACCACCATCGAGAACGACAATCAACTAAGGATATTGACAACTCAATCAAGGCATTATAAGAAACAAAATGACTATGAAGCAACGTTGATTTCCAGGGTGGGAAAAGCCAGAAGATGTAAAAAGCACGGGATAAAGAAAACGGACTTTATGCGAATTTCCTACCATTTACTTACATATTAAGGAAGACTCCTTAAAAGAGAACGAAGTAGGAGTTGAAATTAATAGAAAAATTGCTAGGGTATGGGTTTGAAATGTTCCCACCAATATCGGTTTCATAATCTTAGTAATGAAGGAAAAGAATAAATCTAAATGTTATATGGATAAGCAAACCTATGATGAATTAAAAGTGCTCAAGAGAAAAGTCACAAGAAAAAGAACAAGCATTAATACCAGTGCTTCAATATCTCAATTTTCATTATGTTGCTATCTTACAATCTTACACACGACCTATGAACGCCAAGATTAAAGATCTAGTTGGTCAAAATTAAACACATTATTAAGGTTAAGTGATCTCTTATATCAACCAAATGAACATATAATTCAAATGATTCCGTGGTTCTTTAGTGCAGAGTCGTTTCTAGTATCAGGCTATTATTGACTAAAACAAACAGCTGTGGCATTTCAATACTACACAGAAAAGTCACCTGAAGACTCAAATGTTAGTACTGGTAACTCTCCACATAAAATAATTCGAGAACAATACAATAAAGATTCGCCAGCCGAAGTATTCTGGTTGAGCAAAAGACATGAAGAAAACAGCAATAAAAAGCATGAAAAAGTGCAGTGAGTGTATCTTTGATAAATCTGAGCTCAATACACTAGTAAATATTACTGCCCTAAAAACTAGTCAGTTAATCATGATTAACAGCAGATGAACAATGCTTCCTATGAACACCATGAAGGATTTTCTTCCAAAAGACCACACAAACCATACGTTGAAAATACAAAAAATAAAGGTAAAATCTCGTTCAGTTATGAAAAAGCATTCTTTTTCATACCTGAACAGTCAAATATACAAAAATTAGTTCATGCCTTGATATGCAAAAATATGGAATCTGTAAAAACTAGAAGCATGTCAACATACAATACAGACAGCTTCATTAAAAAAATAAAATGAGTATTTAGTTCTCAGAACTAATAGAACAAATACAAGTACTACTAAGCAAAAATGTTATGATTCAGTTATATGTCATCAAAATAGACAGGTCACGAGAATTGACAAGATTAGGTTAGTAACTAATTAAAGACAAATTAATTCCTCAATAGTTGATTACTTGTTGATGGTTCGCTTTACAACAATTTCAACAGGATTACTTGCAGCTTTCAATAAATCAACAATAGCACCGGGAGTATGACTGCTCACTGAATCCCCATTCACTTTCCAAATTCTATCACCAATATGTAATGTTCCATCAATATCTGCAGCACTGCCACTACTAATCATTCGTATATAGATCCCTAGAGGAAAATAGACATTTTACAATAAAAAGAAAAAACATACAATATAGTAGAAGAGAACATCGATTTTTGAACGAGCAAAATTTTGTCACTCATAAACATACAGTATTCTAAAACGGGTGATTTATATCAATACGAAAACATTGGTTAAACAAAACTGTCAAAAACAAAAGTTTAAGAAATAATGAGGTTCGTATAAAAACGGATGGAAAAAATTATTCCCCAAAATCAGACCCTTCATGAAGTGATGTTACCTAATGCAAAAAAATCTAATATTTTTTCCAGTGACCTCGATTATAAAGACTAAGGTAACTAACAAAACAATAAGCATCTTCTGTGTTAATAACAGACCATCATAACCAGTTTTTTTTGCCAAACTAAGGCCAAGAGAACCAGTAGTTGACTTTTCTAGAACGACTCGTATGGTCTGTTCGTCATCATCCAAAGCAATCATTTCTTTGTCTATATGTTCCAAACATATCGCAACTTTGTCTCCACTTTTTCTAATTAGATCCACTACATCCTGATGAGCCATATTTTCCACTCGTTTGTGATTAACCTGCAAACAGAAAATTATGAATAAAGTTGATAAAGTAATGACCTTTTTAATAACATTAGAGCGAAAAATCTTCTATTATAGTCATAAATTACTGCATGCAAAATATAAAGCCACTGATAAATTGCCACACACTGAAAAATTGACGGTAAATAATTTTAAACAAACCATAATAATTTTATCTCCTACACTGATATTCGGACACGACAGTGCAGGTTCTGCCGTAATCTGCTTTACGTATACGATACCTGCGCTGGATGCGATTTGAAAACCGAGGCTACCGAGTTCGTTACGGTGAAGGATAACTATTGAAACATTGGAAGGCAGTGGTTCTACTATATCATCCAAATCATCTGCCCAATCAAGGTTTGGTTTCTTTCTATAAATGTATGAGATAATTCCCGTTATATGATTAATAAGAAGCAGAAACAAAGCAATGTACCGGTATTCTTCTACAGATCTCCAGTCACAGAAAAGACTTTTTTGCTGATCGACGTCACTCTTTTCTGACCCCAGCCAGCCACTTTCATGAGATTTAAACACACAATACGGAACTATGGCAGAATGTTGTACAGAGTGTTCCGTAACATCATCATCAACGTCTTCGAATTTGTACATTGATGCTACCGTCATATCATAATCCATTCGCTGTTCAACCCTTTCATTCGATAAGGACTCTGAACGTAAATACCTAAAAGCGTTACCAGTACGCAAAAGCAATAAAGGTAAAGCGTATATTACAATGTTACTAAGTAGGCGACAATAGACATAATACATCACAAAAATAGTATTATCAGATAATTTTGTAAAATTCTGGGACAAAAGAACCACCATCATGATTCATGTTTAAACCTTTTAAGAAAATAAAATAAAAAGATAAATAGTTGCTTTTACCCTGTATATGTTTTGCTTTTAAGATTTGCCAGTAAATCTTCACTGTTCAAATCAGGCAAAGTATCCCCCACAGCTCCAAAATCGCTTATTGCTCTTGTACGTTTTTTTAGAACATGCGGATGCTTTCGTGAAGGAGGTGGTGTCCTTGATCGTGTTCCTACAGATCAGGAAAAAAAATCAGTAGGTAAAAAACATTTGTAGCACAATTTTGAATTCGTTCTTCAACGGAAAAAATACCTTTACTACTAACAGAAAATGAATGGTTATCTTTTTTCTGATCGTTTAGCACTCCTTTATTCGCAATACCCGTAACAAGGGAAGATGAAAGCGCTTCCAATCTCAAAATCTGATTTTTTAACACATTTACATGAAAACTATTATTGTTACTAAACAAAAAAAAATTATAACTATTAGATGTTTAGTCCTGTTTCGCATAAAATATCAAAAATAAGAAATGGAAATTCCAATTTTTTCAATTTGCTCAAGTATGATTAGTATGTTGGTGAGTGCAATATAACACAGTAGAAATGAAACACCAAATATTTACAAAAATAAACTTTAGGGATGTTCTACTTTCTAAATCCATTCAATATTTCGAACAAAAAATCAAACAACGAACTCTTACCGGAAAACCTTTAAATGTACAATATCAGAGCACTGTTTCACCAGATCCACAGTTGCATGCCTGTCCTTTCCAACAAGTGATACATCATTTACACTCACAAGTCGATCACCAACATTCACTCCCCAAAGTTTTTTATCATGAATCATATATCAATAAAAACTTGAAACCAATTGTGAAATATAGAACTGAAAAAAACTAACCCCCTCTCTCCCAGCTCCTCCTTCCGATACCGACTTTACATAAACGCCTTTCACACCATTTAAATTACCATCAACAAGCGTTAAGCCTAGGCCAGTACTTGGGTCTTTTTTCAGTGAAATTTCTAATACATAACCATCAACATTTTCAGAGAGTGGATCCACAGATATTTCATCATCATAGTTATCACCTAGATAAAAGAGACACCATCTAGCCGGAAAATTGAATAAAAAATTTTCATTTTACTTCAATACTAATTTCTAAGAGTTGGCATTAACCATATAACTGTGAAACTGCATTATGAATATAATTTTCATAATGAACGGAAATTTGTAGCTTTTATGCATATCATTTATTTCACCTAGTTTGAAATCTCTATCGCAGGAAGTCTTATATCCTCTTAAAGAATCTCTACTACTCGAAAACCGATCCTTTTCTGTAGAGCCGATTTCAAAGGTGCTCCGAGAACAAGGAGCACTGATATCGGAATCATCAACTGATGGAACCTGTAAACTGATGCTGAAGAAATAGAGCCATTAAACTTAAGTCTGTTCATAGTCAGCTCACACTAAAAATTTCTCAACAATTCGAGAAACAAATAAAGTGAAGCACGATTTTACTAGTATCACATTAAAAATAATCTATTACAGCTATTAATATCTTAAGATATGTACCTTTTTGAACGAACAATAAATATAAAGCTACTAGAATTTTAGTAACTATTAAATAAAACAAAACTGTAACCTCCTTGATTAAGTCAGTATCTGCTCCAACATCTGGTACTTTATGAAACTGAAATGGACTGTCGTGTCTTAATGTATGATTCCACTGTCGCATTTTAATCATAAAACGATGTTGTGAAGCAGCAAATCGCACAAAATAGGAACTTCTGAAAAAAGAAGGATTAATGAAGAATGATTTTACTAAAATACGTTTTGCAGCATCTTCCATAATATCGTTAAACATAGCTGCATAAAATGATGCACAGTTTATACTTTGAAATGCATACTTCGAGTAATGATTGGTATAGAAAACATTGGTAGATGGCTCGTGGATTTCAGAAACAATCACAAAGCGTTTTTTATCAAACTGCAAGGTTTGGGTATTCTGCCAAAGATATTCAGTTTGTGCATGTCGACCGTCGCTACAAGGTACAAAATCAATCAATTTACATATATACATAGATACAAATATTTATCTACTTCATGTTTACATAATGATAAAAACAATGAAAAATGAACAAAAAAAATACATCGAAAGATGAACATAAATAGGGAAAAAGAATAAAAATGCGTAACTTTTATTTCACCATACAAAACTGAATAAAAACCTTTCTTCTTCAAAAATTACAATGCCGCGCGCCATAATTCCAATCCATTGTGCTACACCAGTTTGAGGGTCACCAAAAGGAATATTGCCAAGATTAATTGATGGTTTCGACGTAAAAACGCGATATAAATGAGCACCATAATCAGATAAGCGTTGTGTTAGCTAGAAAATGCTGTGAGTTTCTCTCTGGTCAAAAACCTATTTTTTGGTATTTAATTTAGATAAGTAAAACCTATCATACACTGAATAAAAATACAGTACGTTAATTATTGTAAATATAAACTTATATTAGGTGCTTCAATGTCACCAGTAAGTAGAAAACAAATTCCATGTGAATAACCTTTAACGATTTCTACATCATCATTTCTTGTGCACTTACAGTAAAAGGCCAGAGTTGACTGCGTCATAAATGAAAAATATAAATCTAAACTAGAAAAATCGTAATAATGAGTTAGCCCAAATACCAAATGTTACCAAGATAAATCGCTTTTCAGCATCAATTTGTTTCATTCCACGGTATTTTCCATGTTTCTCGACCAAATCTTGAATTACAGCTTTTTTGTCACGACTATCCATATATCGCTAAAACATACAATTACAGAATACAAAAGAGAACGAATTAACCACAATTCATTGGTGTAATTACAAACAACTACAATTTTTCTTATAGTTTTTCAATGCTTCCATGGAACAAAGGTCAAGATAACAAAATAAATAGACAATTTAGCAAGTATTAATCAATAAAGATTTTATAATTTTTGTTACTTCATGTTGGATGAAAAATTGGAGAACTGCTCAAAAATAATTGTTAAAATTGGAGAATTACAAATGAAAACATACCGTAAGAAGACTGCATTCAGATTCACTTTCATAATTAAATGAATTGTTTTCATACTTAGAGTAGTTAATGAAAAAGGAAAACATGATAAAAATTAAATAATAGTAAGAGTGAAACCTTCGGGATATAGTACTGCGCATCAAAATAATCTGAAATTTTTGCGTTAGGTTGATCCGAATATTCGCTTTGCATAGCCAAAGCAGCTAAAGTGTACAACAGCTCACGTTTGGGCAAAATGCGATCGTCTAATATATCCCGTCGTAATTGCAAATACAGTTCATGCAGTACAACTTCAGTTCTAAAATATTCAAATTATTGTAGTAAACAATGTTAGTTTTTGTAGTCAAATGAAAATTATTCATATCTGAGACTCGAATCATTTTGCCAAAAAAATATAAACAACATCTTCATTATTTATGCTTATTTCATGTGACTGCAAGCAAAAATCGTATCAAACATTATTCTACTGATCCACAAACATGAGATACATTGTCGATGGTTGCAAAGACTAAGTAGAACTATATTTAGCATGGAAACACAAAAGCTCATAAAATTAAACCGTATAAAAGCAAGTGAAGCTGGGTAGTATCGAAAACGCAAAAAAAGCATATAAGATCTTTTGGATAATCCACGTTGCCTTGCATTTTTCCAACCTGGAGGAGCAAACTTCTCAAGGCGTTGATGACCATCCAGAAAAAAGTGTTCACCATCTAAAAAACTGACAAAATTCTAAAGAATGCAACAGTATAAGATTGCAATGAAATTTTTAACATTGATATTAAAAAAACAGTGATCCACACAAAACATATTAAGTGATTTGAAAGAAGTATAATGTAAGTCCGACTGCTCTAAGGAACTGTAAATACGAAATATTAATTAATCTGAAGCAATACTGTATCGCAACACTTTTTTCAAATGATTAAATTACAAATTAAAAAAGTCACTAACTTATGCAAGAGCAATCGCTCAGATTTTACAGTCAGCTAAAACAAAGATTACATCATGACCGACGGCATTTTTAACCAAAAAAATGAAGCATCATTGATTATACTACATAAAACTGTAAACAAATATTTAAAAAAACCTCTCAGGACTGTTAAACCAAAAAACGAGTTCTCTGTGAAATTCAAATGCCTCATTACAACATCTGCAATTTCGGAAGCCACAGCATCTGAACGACAACTCACTTCCACATGCCTTCCACTGAGTAACTCAACGGTCACATCCGTGTGCTCTACTCGATGTAGTGTTACTTTTTTCTGTTAAACAACGGCTCAAAATTTAATCACAGTCATACAATTATGACAAATTTGTATCCACAATAGAATGAAAAATGCCCCCTAATCAGACTTGACTCAAGTACGAAATGAAATGTAACCTCTCCAGATTAATATGGTGCACTTCCAATGTTAGATTACCTACATAAATTTGGATCAGAATTCGATAGCAAAGAAATAATCAAGACAAGATAAACATTAAACGAACAAAACGCAATTACTGAAATAAGTTTTTTATCAGCAACAGTAAAACTCAAATATAACCAAAAATTACTTTTCTTTGAGCTGGTGCCTTTAAACAAATAGACGAAGCACTCGCATTCTTCACAAATTCTGGTCCCCGATTAAGCTAAATACAGCATAAAATCTCCTATGTTGCAAGAACTAAAAAACTTTTGCGCTCAAAGGTGGTCATCAAAGAGGACCAAATACATTATAAGACATCATTACCTAATAAGAATTATTTAGAAATTAAATGTTGCAATTTAAGTGACAGATCATTTAATAACCATTAGAAATAAATCACTCAAATGGTCTGCAAAAATAAACTTATCGCAACAAATATTTTGAGAAATACACAACAATAATATATCAAGCACTTTTTCAATGCTGTTAAATCTCAAAACATACATGAAATCAAGAACACTAAATGAAACCAACTTTTCGTTTCAAATGTCTGGATGATTTTCGTCCACTTATTCGATCCGGTAAAAGTGAATTTCTTCTAACAAACTGCTGGTCTAAAAAGTGCATAAGTCTAATGCTCATAGAATGGCAATTTAGAATGAGGCTAAGTTAATTTTTCTGAAAACATTGCACTAAAACAAATTCTAATACTTTCCAGAACTCCAAAATCACAACTCAAAAAATATCTAAAACCAAAACATCGATATTAGTAAAAATAAATATCGATACATGTTTTAATTTAAATGAGTGGGAAAATCAATGAAGAAAAATGTTGCAATTAACTAACCGGAATCTCTGAAAATATCGGTAGACTCTTTATCAGCAGCAGTAACAGATTTTAAAATTGAAGATGGTGGTAACGGCTCTGGTTCATTTTCCTGCATTTGTAAATGAATAAAGACAAAATGCATCTATGTTAACAAAAGACTTAGGAAACTTACTTTACTTATTATAACATTTTTTATCTCATTTTGATAGTTCGATAATGTTTGATGATCGGTAGCTTGATATAAATCAAGTGCAGGAGCAACCTATAACACACTACTTAATTTGTAAACATCAAGCAGCTATTAACACACTGAAAAACCACCACAGAATGTCAAATTTCAGCAATTTTTGGAGGAATATTAGTCAAAGAAAACAACTGAAAACATGAATTATCTCGAAAGATCAGATTAGAGAGCCAACTTTAAGATAGAACTTACAATTTCTGAATTTGAAAACACAGTTATTTTTTTCCGTCCTTCATCAACCTAAAAGAATATAAAGCATATTCGGTAATAGTTGGAGTGTTTAATTCATAATAAAATGAATCTTAAAAAACGAGCAAAGTAAAAAAACGCTCATTTCGACATGCTATTTTGAGACATCATTTTAAAAAGATATCTTCTGTTAGACCTCTGTGCTAGGTGATAAAGACGACAGAGAATTATTGCTTTCTGGAATAACATCGGTAAAAAGATGATTGTAATCAGTGTTACTTGCGATTTTTCTAGCCTTAAAATCATAGCAATAAACATCAATTTTGAAATGATAATAACTTCTTTTCATCATAATTGAAATAAAATATCTTCGAAAAACACAATTTTCGGAAATTTATATTCATTGATTCCATATTCCTTTAACTAAGTAGGTGTTAATCAAGTGTTAAGATAATGTCCAACTATGAGGTATCTCTCGCCAAAAAAAAGTTAGCATAGATAACTCAAACCCAAAAATGCTGAACAGTAATATTATTACTAATTCCATTAAAAACTGATGATACTGATACCTCTATCAATTTTTCATCATCGTTTTCTTCTTTGTATTCAACAATGTCATCGTCGAAATTATGAAATTTTGAAGCAGTAATTCTTTCAGATACTGAAGAGTCTTCCTCATCCTGTTCTACAAGTGCATCATATTTACTCAAGGAAAGCTTCTGCTGGTTGACTCCGCTTCTCTGACTGTTACTCTGCAGTAAACAAAAACTACTGATTTAAAGATCAATTGCAGCTTTTTTTTCCAAATACCATTATATTCATGATAATAATGTGAACAGATTCAATTGGAACAGTGAAAACCAATCTTTCTTGACTGCTCTGGTCATGAAATTCTTTTGAGAGAATAATCCAACCTTATATATGGGCATTTTACAGCAAGCGTTTGAAAAACAAACTAACAAAACTTAACTAAGTAACTCGAAGAAAAAATTGAATACTTCAAAAAGTAATTACGCTAACATCTTGCGTAATAATTTCTAGAAATCAAACAATTATAATTACATTGCTTTCTTTACACAAACTGACATTATCATAATCTGCTGGTATAAAGCTGAAAGGGTCGCCTCCTGACAATGTCCACATATCATCGTTTTTATTACTATCATATAGATCTGAATGTGACCCTTTCGTCGACACATTACTGAATACATCCTACAATAATGAATTTTTATCAGAAAATGCTATAGATCATTAAACGATTTTGCAATCGTTCAAGTGAAGATAAAGAGTCCAAAAAAATGAGTTAAACAACAATTTGGAACTTTTACAGCGACATTCATCTCACAAGAAAAAAATTGTCTTTGTTTAAGAGTGGTGAATATCATAATACCTGGGGTAGTTTAATTTTCTCATCCCATTCGAAACATTTTGAGTTGCTCTTTCTAATGAGCATATTAGGCATATATTCACCAGAGGATAGGTCTAACTGAAATGTGTAATATTTACAATAAATAAGTCATGCATAAATTTGACTTACGTTATTGACCATAACTAGAATACAGATCTGCACAGGAATTATAAATTCATAACGCAATAGATTAAACACTATTGCTCTTAAAAAAGTTTAATGACAGCATGAATTATTCATAATGATTCATTTTGTTTTAGATGAAGTAATGAATAATAAGTAATTCGAAAAGGTTACTTACATCTTCTATATCATCTGCCTCATCACCCATGATTAAAACGTACATTTCAGCTAACAAAGCTTTTGGATTCTGAATTGCAAGTTTGTTTTTAGCCATTTGCCCAAGCCTCAAAAGAATAAAAGAAAGTAGATTACCACCCAACTTAGCAAAACAAGAATGCAAATTCAGATTTAAACTTCGAAGAAAAAGAATTAGAATTAAAACATTTATGTAAAGAAACCGAGTTATGGATGGTCGTGTAGCAACATGAGCCACAGTCATGACATTTAATAAAGAAAACACATCTGCATTGTTCGATTCAGCGGCACCGGCAAATCGGAGGACTTCTCCAAGACAAAATACATGTACAGCCCCTATATATAAAGAACTATATTTTAACTTCCGAAGCAATTTTTATGATGGGAATACAAGAATGAGAGCTGGAAACCCATAAAAAAAGTATTTGATACATACGCTACATTTCCTGAAGATTTTGTTTTCTGACGAAAACTTAAAAATTATTCTAATTTATGATGCCGATCAAGTTCTTTACATGACACAATTTGCTCAAATATCTAGAAAAACACTATCACTGAAGAAATGGCATGTCATTTGCATGTAGATACATTACCATAATCAACATCAGTATTCCCTTCCAATATTTCTGGAGGCACATACCTACTGCTTACTTCATTTCTTCCAACGGACTTAATCTGAAAAACTCAAAGCTACAATTAAAAGAGTAAATCATGTTCTATTTAACTGTCCAAACAATATTTGTGGACGGCACATTTTTCTAACACTTTGCAGTACGAATAAATGCATCCTGAATAAGTACGACGCTTTTTTGGATCAAATTTTTCAAAGTGAAATTCTTATCTTCGACTAAGAAACGAAATTTTAAAATTTGTGACTAATTTTGGAAACAAAAAAGTATTGAAAAAGTTGATCATTTACGAACCTCAAGTTCGCCATCAGTGTGTAACACGATATGTTCTGGAGAAAATAATCCAGCAGGTACTTGAGAAAGAACTTCGCAGGCGATAATAATTAATGCAAGTAGTTCATCATCGTTTAAGCCACATCCTCGCACCTCAATTATTTCTGACAGTGATACACCTACGTCACCCATTAATTCCCTAAAAAAATCAAAACAATGGTCAAACGCAAAATAATAAATAATCACGCGGTTCATCAGCCAGTATAAACGTATCGATGTTTATTAGACTGTAACAAGGTGCTTAATGAACCTGAAATCGCATGTACCATTCCTGGAGTCAATAACTGAATACCATAATTGCTCATCCTGAATTCGAGATAACGAATGTGATAATTGCGGTATCTAACTCAACAGAAGTGGTATATCATGATCACGGACGATAGATCTCATCGTATTACACAGCAAGAAATGAATTTACAAGTGTAAAGCAGTCATGCAAAGCCGGGGATTCATCAACAGTTAGTAGCAAAAAGGCTGTAACCACAAGTAGAACATACTGCTTGGCTGACTTCACTGCACAGAAAATAGGGAGTTGTTGCAGCCTATGGTCAATCTTTCAGAAGTCCATGCTACGCTGTGAAAACATAGTTCCTCTACGAACCACACGCTTCTTTGCGATCGAGGAGTTACACTTACATTCCAGCAGCCTTGACTTCATTTATATCTCACCAACTCATAACTTCACGGATAAACATGCCATAATTAGCACAACTTCACTAACTTTGTCTTAAGTCATGCACCAAGCCCACACTCCCATGAAAATGTGAAGTGTGGCGTCCTCACACCAAAGTCAATGTAACATACTCGTAGAACTAGAGCCTAGTCCAACAGACACATCTCCAGAAGCATATTACCAAATCTGCTAAAGTACACTCATTTCCACTTTGTTTTCTCATGCAAAAAATCAAGAAATACACAAGACTAATTATACTTATTGTCAGTGGAATGCTCCTTCGTCACTGTGAAAATGCTAACAAAAAAACCTGTACTATCGTACAAACTTTATTCATAATAAAAATGTATCATTTAAAACAAAGTTTTTTATTGCGACAAAAGGAAGGACAAAACTTTAAGCAAACATAGCATTCGTACTGGCAACGGCACCCAATAGCTTGTCATTCATTATTGCATTATTCTGAAAAAAAAAAAAACTAACTCTAGAATTTGTCATCAAGGCTATCATTTTTCATATATGAAGAAAGGATACATTATTGTTAAAAAATGAATATGATAGAGGACGCAGTAAACTAAATATTGAAAACTTTTTAAAACCTGATATCCTAGACCTTTCGTAATTCATGTCAGTTATAGAAAAAACAAATCATACGTGACAAATACACGAATAGAATCTAAAAATACACAGTAGAAAATCCCTTACGTGATACTGCATTTTTTGATCAGAAAACGAAGTTTCAAAATCTGCAGGAATCATCGGCATCTGCCTATTCCACATATCACAATCCAATTTTTCAGGTGGGCACATAGTTCGAGCTCCCTGCTGGTACATACTATACCTATGAAAGATTTAAAAAAAGATCAACACAACAAATAAAGACTATTAACACAAAAATTAATGATGAAAAAGCTCTTCATGCTACAAATAAGACTACTTAAAGAAATAAGGTCTTACTCTTTCGACTGCGATGGAATATTACCACCGTTCGAAACAAAGTTAGGATGAAAACATGGTGGTCCAGAACCATTCACAGCAGGGTAATTTTGGGCAGTGGGATATGTATTCTGAGGATATGGACAACACATGAAATTACAATGAGTGTACTGCATACTACAAGCAGTGGGATTAAGAGATGGCCTTAAAGGTTGAGACATCGGCATGTTAGGACCCGAGGTCTGCGGTAATGGGACTATCATTGGAGTGTTCATATTAGAAATAGAAGTCGGTTGTTCAGATGAATGCATTGGTTGTGGATAAACTGCTCGTCGACATGGTCCTTGCATCAACATACCATTTTGACTAGGAAAATTACATGGAAAAGGGGAAGGAATTGATGCTTGGGAACAATTTGCCATCAAAGGAGGCATGTAACCACGAGCCATTTTAATTGCTTCATGTTCATGCATCATTCGATCCCATTCTGTTCTGGCTTTGTCATACATTATTTGCTGTTCAAGAGTTCGCATTTTCTCTAATTTAGCATTGCGATCTTGCTCCCTAAAAATTAATCACATATTTTTTTATACCACAAATAGAACTAGTGAACAATATTTGATATAGAGTGAAGCCAGCATTGATCAACATATAATTTGTGAATAATTAAACAAAAAATTCCTCCAAAACTTCTAAACTGAACAAAAAACTTAAACACTTTACAAAACTTGACTACATATCTAAATAATGCAAGTAAATCTATAAATTTTTATAAAGAACAACAAGTTAAAGTGATCTACACAGTTTTTATACAGTGATAGCATCAGTAATTATCAGAAAAATCTATTCGAATTTCTATTAAAAAAAAACCTTCTTGCAGGATAATTATTTTCAGCAGATGTACGACTTAATTTTGAGGGAGGCTCGAAGAGTGAATCCTGCGTCATACGTTCCATACGCCTATAAACAAAATGAAAACATACACTACCAGTCAGATAATTATATGAATAAACAACAGTTGCGGAGCTTTAAAAGCAAAGAAATACCTTAATGGGTTATCGCCAATATCAGTTTGATCATCAGGATTGAGGAGTTCTGCAGAAGTCATTTCTGTAGGATTACCAGATGGATTACCATTCAATTCCATATTATGCGGAACTGGGAGCAGAGTGCTTGATGATGGACTGCAAACCGAGGGTGTGCCACATGATGTCATCGGTGATCCCATCCGCATGTCTTGCTGAAATGTTCTTACTTTCTTCCTTAAAAAAAATGAAATGACATTTGACTAGATTTTGAAAACCATTTCGCCAGTACATATAATCATTAAATAAGAGCGCTTCAAGATGACTAGGCGCTCAAAAAAATCATGCGCTTTCTTTTTATTGCCACTTTTACGCACTCAGTAATTAATACGCTGTAGTCATTGGAACCACATTGTAATCAATAACTAATCTGAGATCAGATACTTTTTCTTATTTCCTACATCACAGCTAGCAAACATCTAGTATTATTATAGTGTCCAAAATCCATTTCACAAAATATACGGACCACATTGCAACGCTTTTTATTTGGCAAAGGCACCGCCTGACTATCACTCACGAAAGAACCCTTTGAAGTGCTTGGCCGACAGTTAGCTTCATGCCAAGCAATGATTGATTCAAATTTCTTTTGTCGTACGCCAATAACAGCATCATTTGCCATTTTTGACGAAAAAACATAAACACGTCGCCTTAGCTGTAACAAAATATTTACTTTTATTAGAGAACTGAGTAAATTATCTTAATAGGAAGGAGAAATATTTCACATCAAAACCACAGAAACCAAATTTTCAATGCAACAAAGGTAATTAGGCACCTAAAAACAAGTACAAACGAACTAACTGCTACAATAAATTAAGCATACCAAAAATTTCATTTCTTTCCATATATAAATTACTATCAGGTCAAATACATCAAACTGCACCATCTTGTTAATCATATTCATCAAATCTTTTTATATTGAAGCTTTACCTTCTGTCGAAAAGTGAAATCGCATTTTGCAGTGGAAGGTGATCTTCTAGAGTCCACGGTCGGGACTTGAATTTCTTCAGCACCATGTATATATCGACCACCAAATCCAGGCCACGAATTAGCTGATGGATAACTTGGCGATGGAGTTGAAGTTTGCTTTAAAGTGACCGATGTCGGATTTTTAATACTGTAAAAATCAGAACATTCTTCACCTACATCAGTTGTGGTGTCAGCTTTACAGTGCTTAAATGTTGCAAAATCTTGAGCAGTATAATGATGATTTGGATGTGTTGGAGCACCCTTATCCAGTGACATCTAAACAGATGATCTGCAAAAAAAAGTTGATAAGAGAAAGTATGCCGGTTTAAACATTAACTAAATGGTGTATGACGTGTTTAAGCGTAAATAAGTTTCTACAAGAAAAGATTTTAAAAATTATGGTACAACTTGGATCGATAACAATAAATGCATAATATATGTCACATTACAACCGTTTTTTATAGGAATACGTAATGGAGAGTTTATCTAGAAAGTTACACTGTGCTCATATAAACAAAAAGTACACAACTCTTTTGCACTTTTTGCAGCTAACATCGATTTTTACTCTTTAACCAATTAGACTTTTGCTACAACTTAGAAAGGAAAGAAGAAATAATTAAGCAATCATTATTATGTGACGACGAGCGAATAAATGAGCGATCATATGAAAAAATATCAAAATGTACTGCTTGCGACCAAAAAATAGACGTACAACGTCCGCAACAATAGTAATTGACTATGCAACCCACTTCCATGTGCATATTTACATAAGTGGTACAGTCATAAAGAGTACAACTATTTGCGCAGTAATTAGCAAATGAAAATCTAGAAAAACTCAACAGAACCTAATTTGCTTTAATTTTATAAAATTAAAATTAAATTTCAAATTACTCAGTGACGTGAAATTACGTCACTGTATCCCCTTCTTTAAGACACTTTCATATAACGAACTTCACTACCCCTACGAAAACAAACCACTCTCGTTCAGCAGCTCATCACATCACTAAATTGTCACACAAGAATGCTGAGCGCAATGCAATTCTTATATCTCTCTACTATACGAATTTTTGTATAAACTAACAGCAAATGAAGTGGCTTATCATTCCCGTGTTCTTTCTATTTCCAGCAGAGGGCATGTACCACAGAAATATGCGAAGTGACTATTTTGCATAGGAATTATACGCAAATAGTTTCTAAAAGGTCATTTATTTTAACACCGAGTCGTTTAGTTAAACTTTGGTTTACTTCTGTACAGCTTGAGTGTTCCTAAAGTTCTGCCAGTACATGATGAGAGTAATTTACAGGTACGAGTAATGTAGATATTTTGTGATTTGTCTCTCTGTTGAATGCTTCACGGATTCTGACGGTCATTACTTCTATAATTGACAGAATAAATCGAATGGGTTCATTTACTCTCGTGTTAGCTCGCTTCAATCTTAGCAAGTAGAATAACTTGTTGCTTACATGTAGACACTATGTATTACTACATCAAATTTCCTTAACTCACGACTCCGCATTGCAATTAAATTCAAGTTAACTCACACAATTACGCGGTCTGATGATTTTTTAAAAACTATTTGTCAATTGAAATTACTTGTTACATTTTATTAGTTCCTTATAGTGCAGAGGTTGGGACTGTGACAAATATCAGTGGTCAGCAAAAATAAGTGGGATATATATTTTTTATGACTATTTCTTGTTAAGACATGATACAACGTTCCAGCGATTCTTATTTTGGCAGTAAAACTTTTTATTGTTCACGTTGACATTATATTTCGCGTTTTCATTTTCAATGTCTTAAGAAGAGCTGAAAATTCGTAAACGATATTTGAAGAATTGTAGGATTTACAGTGTAGATCGCATGAAGCATGACTCAAGTTCGGGCTGTGTATGAATTCAAAGCACAGCCAAATTCCGGCGAGTTATCAATTTCAGTGAATGAAATCTTAACGGTTGTTAGAGAAGTAAAGATTAGTCATTTCTGTTACGTTAAACGACTTTGCATGTCAAAATTTAAATCTATTTTTGTTTGGAGCGCGCTAGTATTACTACTGTCATATATAATATTTAACATTGAATATCATATGACGATCAATCTTTTCTTCATTATTGATTCTGGCGCTGGATCGTATTCGGGTATTCTCGCTGCACTCGTCCCGTGGTCAGTTCAGCTGTGTTCATCTCCGCTGCTTCGTCCTCGTTGGATGCACGCCGCTAATCGAATGCGATGCTTTCAAGCACTTCTTGAGCATTGACTACTGGATATATGCTCAATGTGATCAAATATGCTGATGTCCTTCGAGTAGCGCTTATGGAAGTGTGTCACTATCCTATCCCATGTCATCACATACGGAATTATTTTAATCCTGCATTTCATCTCTGACCCAAGCTTATTAGCAAGTAGGTCATAATTTCGCTTGTTCTCCATCTCGACTGCTGTCAACCTGTCCTGACTAGTGATGCCAACCTCTATCAGCATTACTTCACGTCGCTTCTTATCGTGTACCAGGATCTCCGGTCGATCCGCTTTTATTTTGATTGCAGTTCTCACTCGCGTATCGACTATGATCTCTACGTTCTCATTCGCGACAACCTCCTGAACATAATGCTTCTTTCAGACTATACTTCTTGCAGAGTTCCAAATGGATATATCGCAGGACCTCATTGTGTCTTCTAGTATAGTCGTGATGTAACATTTTTCCGCACTGCGTTTCTAGATGGTCCGCCGTCTTCACAGGTTCCCCACAATGTTAACACATGCCTTTCTCAGCTCTTACCATATTTTTACCTTGAACGTAACGGCATCGTCTTTCATATTGTGGGGGTAATGTTACAGTATCGTGGTCACATTGATGAATTAGCTATCGATAAGAGCTTGAAAACTTATTCGTCAGATCTTGTATATAGCTGTGCATGATGGGTTGGTTAGCTTTCTATTTCGCCAGTTTTGCCGAGTTGGCGATCGATTAAACTACCAGCTAGTCGAATCGCATTACAAAGCAAGAAATGGAGGACAAACCGAAAAAAACCGAGCCTGGGATCATAAATGGCAGGTAGAAAACACGTGGGGTTGTTAAATAAAGTTTCGTAGGATATGTGACAACAGACTAGTGTCTCGGAACCAGCAGAATTGCATGTTGGGTAAGTACAGTGGGAGTGCCGGAGCACGGTCCGACCCGAGAATCAAGAAGACAGAAAAAAATATTAACCTCTGACTTGCTACGCTTGATGTATTACTAGTTAAGTAATGTAAGCAAAGTTTAGAATCTATTAATATATATGACATTGGTGATACTGACAGCTACGCTTCTATATATTGCTCAGTTATATTTTTATATTCACAATGAGCAAAAAAAAAAATCTAAATTGATAATTAATTCAGTTACTCAATATCTTTCATCATCATTATAGGGTATAGAAGGAGGATGGCTAGAAGGCCGTAATGCAAGAGGACAACATGGCCTTTTCCCAGAATCCTACGTTGTAAAAATTATCGATCCGCTTACTATTCAAGAAGTAAATTTTTTCTGGTTCTGAGCAAATTCTTATTCATCCGTATCATAAGGGGTAATGACGTCATTTTTCAATGATGGATTATTTCAGTTCTTTCATGTTTGCATATTCTATCAGTTTTATGATTTGGAACAAAAAGATCTGGTTTTCATATAAGTGTTTTCAGTTTTCGCTTTACCTTGGAAGCATCTATATTAGAACAGTTTTCACTTCCATTTTTCTATAATCCTATTTATACTGATATCACGGTAGAAAATGATCTAAAAATTAGTAGTGATTAAACGTGCTGCTGTAATAAGCAAAGTTTTAGCTCCTGTCTAGTGAAGAAAATGAAACCGTTTCTAGATATTTCATTGACTGATATTTAATATCTGTAGTTTATTTGTTTTTGTGAAAGAATGGTACTGCTCATATAGATATGAAGGCTGATGTATTTTGAATGCCATTCTAACTGGCCTTTACTATTTGTATTCTATTTTTTAGTTTTGTGACCTGCGATTATTTGAGATAGTTGTTTTCTGGACAGATTGTTTCACTTCGCTGTTTTTGTTTCGTTTGTTAAGCAGTTTTTTTTTTTTTCGGTGTATGTAATTTTTCTTGATTCTTTTGCATTTTTTGATGTTGTCTTTTAAGACAGCTGTGCTTCCTCATGATCAACCTGATTACGCTGTTCCACCACTTGATGACACTTGGAATGCATTACCAGCTCCGGTTTATCCAAAATTACCTAGTCAATCACATGAAAAGGTAATTACTGCCATTTTTCTGTTCAGTTGTTGATGTGCAATTTCTGACGTATTTTATTCAATTGTATTGAATATTTTGGTTCGTTTCTGATTTAAACTCACTTTTTGTGTTCTGCTCCTGTTCAACTCAGAAGATAAATCCCATCAAAATAATTATGTTTAAAAAGAAATTCGATATAATCTTTGGTCATATTATTTTATCTACTGAAATGGCAGAAGCAGTTGAATGCCGTGCTTAGTTTCAGCATTTGCATGATCCATCGGCACCTTCAATACTTGGATTACCTCATGACGATGACGATTTTGATGACTGGACTGAAGACGACGAGGAATTGTCGGTATGCGATCATTTCTTTGTGAACTGAGTATTATCTTCCAGCTCTCTCTGTTGCTGCTCTAGATTGTTATTGTGACCTCTTTTTTGCATGTTTCACATCAGTTAGCTTAATTATTTTGTTTAACCTCTTTGGAAATTTTTTATTTTGTATCTTCTATCGTAATATAATTGTAATTGAAAATGATGCTATAGAATGCCTTTACGGTAGTCTAGTTTCCTCACGTTTTAGAAGCTGATTGATGAGTGTCGAAACTTTTGGTTGGCATTGTACAGTTCCTTCAACTATTTGAAATTCTGAGTAACTGTGATCAACTTGAAATTCAGTTTTGCTTTCAAAAGCACATGTTTCAAAAAGTCGTTGTACTTATATACGTTAACTGTTTATCTTCATAAATATTGGAATTTTAATAATATTCAGCTTTATGCCATTTCAGGAGAATGCTTTGAATATAGGTGAAAATCTTGAAGTACAGAGTTACTTGTTGAATAGTCAAGTTACTCGAAATGATACATTGGTTAAACAAGGAACTGTGCGAGTTAAAAACATAAATCGGTATGTTTTTTCCCTTGTTTTTATTCTTAATGCTTCTGTTTAAACAACTATAGAAATCTAAATTTTCATCTTAGTAATATCATGAGTGTGACTGAAATCTGCACTTCTAAAAATGTTTGATTATAAAATGGGTCTGTTTCCAGATTCTCGAATTTTGTTAAATCAGGTATGGAGGATTATATTCTTCTCAGTTCGAGACTTGCATCCAAAGCAGAAGAATGTCATGAAATCCTTGTAGGTTTTATATATAGTTTTTATGCAAGTTTATTAATCAATTTCATGATTTTTATTATATTACCAATAACGCTTGATGTCTCAAAAATTTCATTATTTTCATGTAATACATTCATTTCAGCGAACATCAGATAGGGTAGAATGGATTCCAGTTGCTCAGCCATATTTTTGTATTGTTGATAAGCCAAAAAAAGAATCTAAATTGAAAGGATTAAAAAGTTTCATTGCATATAGCTTAAAGTCTTCTCTCAGCGGTATACAAGTAAGTATAACTTTTTCAGTGACTGGCTGTTGTACATAAATTATTAATCATAAATTCATAAAATTTGTTATAGATTTGGCAGTAAATATTAAGTTCCGTTGATGTTTGAAAAAATGCAAGGATAAAACATTTGTCATTACTCATGTATTTTCTAGAATTTTTTTGATGACATGAAATCCTTGTAGGTTTTATATATAGCTTTTATGCAAGTTTATTAGTCAATTTCATGATTTTTATTATATTACCAATATTTTTTACCAACATATATTACCAATATTGTATTACTCTGTTGACGACTATAAAATTCTTAAATATCAACTTTTTAGGTTTCTAGACGATACAAACATTTTGATTGGCTTTATGAACGTATGTCAGCAAAATATATTTTAATACCACTTCCACCGCTTCCTGAAAAGCAAGTTGCCGGTATGGAACTGTTTTATCATTTATGGTATGACGTATTTTTTTCTAATGTACACAATACTCAGGTCGCTACGAGGAAGATTTTATTGAACATCGTAAAAATATCTTACAAATTTGGGTGAACAAGGTATGTAGACATCCTGTTTTGAGTAAGTCGGATGTATGGATACATTTCGTAACATGCACAGATGAAAAGAAGTGGAAAAGTGGTAAAAGAAAAGCGGAAAAAGATGAATACGTTGGAGGAAATTTCTTGTATTCTGTCACGGTTCCAAGTCAGCCTCTCGATAGTAATGATGTGTAAGAATTCTTCACTTATTCCAAATAATTTGTAATTAAAATTGGTTAGTGATCTTATTAAATGTGCACTAAAATTACGGTACATATATGCTCAAATGGCTTACTGGTAAAAATGGCCTTTTAGTGAATGAATTACTCTATTGTAGATGATTATTCTGATGATTCAGTAATGGCAAAGTTTCTGTTACCATCAGCTTTTTCAGTCAGGGTTCGTTAATCAATTTTAGCGCTTACTTTTATTGCAGTGAACAAAAAGTGGACAATTTTGCTCGTTCAATGAGAAGTTTTGAAGAAAGCGCCCATTTAATGTATAATCGAGTCAGTGAGACCCATAAAAGATTTTGTGGACGTAAGTTTACTGAATTTCTCGATAATGTGATCTTTGAAAGATACACTAGGTTCAGTTGAAAAGGATATGCTTATTATTTGATCAGTATATCTGCAGCATATAAAACAAATTGGCAAAAAATGGGAGAAGCTTGCATTCGCCTCTGTCGATCATTTGATATGGATCTAACACTTAGTGAGCTTTCTTTTTTTCACATAAAATAGTTGATTTTTAACTTCAAGAATATTTTTGCCCAAAAACCTCAACTCGTTTATCATATCCTCATACACAGTAAGTGCATTTGTTTTTAGGGAATAAGAAAATGTTGCTTAATAACTTCTAATTTTCATCAAAATATCATGTTATTGACAAGTTCTCTCAGTGAATTTGAAGATAATTGTGTAATAGGAAAATATGTATTTGTTGTTCAAGATATGTAAAAAACTTGTAAGCGTGATAATTTTCTTAGAAAATGAAAATGTTACGAATGCTTTGAATGAAACAGCAAATGTGCTTCACTGGATTGGAGATGAGCATGAAAAATCCGCAAAAAAATCGTTGGATCCATTACTAGATGCCCTATATTCATGTAAAGGCATGCTTGCTTCAATACCAGATGTTGTTAACGTCCATAAGGTATTGAGTTTGTAGCAGATATTTAAAGTTCACAGATTTTTTATTTTTGAAATATATGTTACAGTGCTTGTAAAGCAATATATATTCCCGCATTTATTTTTATCCTTAGAAGTTATTTTTAAGAAGCAAGTTTTTGTTTTTTTCTTATTTCTAGAATCATTACATCCGTGACGATATCTAACCATTCTGGTAATAATCAGGCATTCTTCCTTACTTATTTTGCGACAAAAATATGATAATTTGTTTTTGTCTGATTATTGGTTACTTTGTATCCAATGTTCTTTTTTTAGTCAGCAGTGTCAAAATTACGTGAAAATGAAAAACTTGCGATGGAAGGGCGTGTTTTAAGTGCTGATGTAGGAAAAGTGAAAGAAAGAGTTGATTCTATCAGTTACGTGATGCTTGCTGAGATGGCTTTTCAAAGTCATGAATTAGGAGAAGATATCAAAAATATGATGGCGGCTTACCTAGAAAGTCAAGGAGAATTTTACACGAATATCGGTAACAGGCTAACTAATCTTGCTCGAAAGTTTAGGGAAGCTTGAAGATTGTATAAACCACATCTTTGTATCATGCTCAAGCTTTATTTATGGAAGCAGTTTGCTTTTTCTACTATTATAGAATTATTTTCCGTAATGAATTTGTAATTCTAATCGTTTTTCCAGTTCGTCAAAATAAAGGTTTGTAGTTTTCCATTGTTATATTCAGAACTACACTGCTTCCAGTTACCGCTTTGTGAAAAGTATGTATAATAGAAGACCTTGTAGTGTATACTCTTCTAGTAATGTTTATTAATAAAACTCTGTTACTAGCCCCAAAAAACAGTAATATTTACAGAACGAACGTCCTCATACCTTAGTGTGAAAAAGACCATGTTTTTCCATTCGTTTTATTTCTAAATCTCTCTGTGAGGCATGTTATTGCATATTTAATGTCTGATCCTTCTTGCCTCTCCTTCAACATCTCTCTAATTTGAGTGTTCCGTTGTTCATTTCTTTGTTACACAATTATGGATTCAAACTTGAATCTTTCTTTATGCTCTTCGCGATTCTATGCAATGGTTTTATTCTTCATTCCATATACATGTGCATAATTTAGTATTTCACTATTTGCTATGAAAGTCACGTTAATATGAGTCACATTCCTGGCTCTCAAGTTGTAATTGAATGAGCTTTGTAATAGAAACATAACCACTTGGTGGAGAGACTTCATACTTTCTTTTATGGGATTTCCATACTTTCAGTTATGTATCGCGTTATAAAGCATATTGAACTATTTATATATTTCATATTTTTAAAAGTTTGGTTCGAATCAAAGAATACCTATAATAGTTTAAAAAGTAAGCTTTTCGTTCTCTTCTATCTTTCCAATTATTTTCTGTTGCATCAATTAATAATCCATTTTATTGATCTAAGTTACTCTTAAATTTGTTGACTGCAAAAAAGCGACTATAAGCAATAAAGCGCTGTTTTATGGGAATATTACAAGATTTCTAAATTTTATGCGATCGTATGCAGGTTTGCAAATGAGTATTACTCCAGAAACTGCGAATTACATTAGGATAATATAATGGCTTCATGCCTAGAATTTCATTAGACTGAAGGGTGAAGTAAATGTTTTCGTAGTTATAATTTCTGATGAAAACAGAAGGGAAAGGTAGTATTCAATAGTAAATGCTCTGGTAAACAGCTAATTTTTGCTTTCTTGGAAAACATAAATCGAAGTTTTGTGACAACTAAATATTTTTATCAGACGATGGGCAACGGTGAATACGAATAATTCTCTCGGAACAATATAAGGCTGCAAGAAATCCATGATAAGCACTGAGAGCAGTCAAGTTATTAGATGTAAGAGCAATATCCTGAACTGGCTCAAACGTACATGTGTTTAATTGACGGATTGCGGATCTACCAATATCATGAATGAAAAGTTGTCCAGTATCATCGATGCACAACAGACCAGGCTTTTCGACTGCAGAAATGATACTTCTTTTGCATATTGTGGAATCTCTAACACTTAGCATCCAAATGTAGCCTTTTTTTTGTTCTACTATTAAAAGTTGCGTGATGGAATCGATTACAGCCAATATCTGCAAACTTTATTAAAAGAATGGAGATATATCTAATAGAAAACTAGAGTAGTCTTATTTACAGTACTTGAGTTCTCAAAAAAATTATTTAAAAGCTGCATAAAAAGAAATCGAACAGGACCACCTACCTGTATATTTCCAAATCTGACGTCGCACCTGTAACAAAGTTCTGTCCATTGGCCATCACTTGTCAGTTCATAGAGTGCCGAAAATTTGTCACCTGTAACACACAAATATATGTAACCGTTCGGTGCAACGCACATGTATTCTTTTCTAATCGGTTCATCTTCAATCCACTTTGGTCCTTCGATTTTTGCAATGAACTGCATTTTATTATCAAATTTCATTAACTGCCGTCTCCACACTGCTTTTCCTTCGATTTCGATTCTTACTACTGAAGAAAGCTGTAATGCACAACATGTTATGATATTTCATTCAGACTCCTGATTGCATATACAAACATTAAATAAGCAAGTCAAACAGCAGTTGCTTAAGAAAGTCTTATTATCGTGTACCAACGCTGCACTGTGTACTGGAAACGAAAGCAATAAGCAAACTCAAATATATCTTCCATGCTAAAAAAGTATATTATTCAGAAATGGAAACAAAGACTTGTTTTAAACAAGGGTCAAATATCTGTTAAATTCGCGTAGTTTACTATCTTGAGTCGGATGCAGAGGATACTTTTTAGCATTCTTCTTTAATTAAGGAAAGTAATAATGCTTACTTATCGAAAGTATAAAGTCAATAGTCCAATTCCATTGAAGTCTACTACAACTGTTTCTATAAAAATACAGATTTTCCACGACCGTCAAATGTAATGAGAAACGCAGAATTCTATTAGAAACAAAAAATTTTTAATTACGTAATAAGTGTCAATAATTCAAACTCATTCATCTTTTGCATATTGCTAAGTACAATAAAACACGTTCATTTTGTTCAGAAGTAGCTGTATTTGGAAGTTGAAACATTTACCAAGATCTGCTTATCTGCAGTACAAACAGCACACTGTGGCCATTTCCATACAGAGCTGGAAATTGCTCTTATGAGTCCTGAGTGTACAGAAAAGAGTAACAAACCAGTATTGTAATCAGCTACAATAATTTCGTCAGTATTCTGACAAAATGCAACGCTGTTCGGTTGTGATAAGTCCTTGCAATTAACTGTTAAACTATCTATTCTCTGCCATTCTGTCCTTAAATAAATTCTATATCTATAAAGTAATAAAATATCAAGAATCACAATGAAATCACACGTCGGCATGTTTTCTTAAGTCTAGTCTTTGATTAATTTCTGATGAGCGACAAAAATAATTAAAAGCATACTGAAACAAAATGTGATCAAATTTGCTTTGTACTGTCAGTTCACTTGGTTTTTGATGTATTCTAAGATCGTCTAGCTGCTTCTCCAACTTAAAAAAATTAATTACTTTGACTTGAAGAACTGGAAATTGGTAAATGATCTGAATGGTTTGGAACCTGGCATATACTTCTATTTTAATTCTAGTGGTTAAAATATCAAGTACATGCTGTTTAACTCATATCATATTTCTGCGTCGACTGAAAATGATGAAGCTCAAAAAGTAATGATAATTATGAAAGCTTAACGTTACTAAGTTTGAAAATGCTTTTATATTTCTTACTTAAGGATATGATACTATGCCTTCATCATTAGGAAATAATGAAAAAAGAGTGTAATGAGAAGGATGCAATTTCTGCTATAATACTTGATAATAATGATAATATAACACTTCATTACTCTGTAACAAGTAACAAAAGTACGAATAATGTGGTAAAAACGAAACAGTTATGACCACAAACTTCTTGCTTGACGATAACAAGTTGTCTACTTTCATTTTTAACATCTATTTTTTCGGTGACTTTTTGCCATTCTTGTTGTTCTTCTTTCAATCTAGTATTAAGCTCTGTTATTATCACAACAATTTGATGAACATTTAAAAAGTACCTCTCATTCGATAATAATACAGTGGTCAGGCAAAACTTACAATAAAGAGGAATAAAATAGCAATATATTAAATTATCATAGGTTAGAAGGAGTAAAATTCAGAGACCGACCGACATAAGCGAAACAAAAAATGCGAGGAGATTAATACTCTTAAAGTAATATACATATTGATATATGGTAAATGATTTGGAATAATTTTTGAAAATGGAGTATACGGAGTAACCTGAGCAGTGCTTTATTCTGCTGTTCGGTTATTTTCTCGGAACAACTACATAAATCGCTGATTAAATCCATAGCTTGTTTCATATGCTCTTGTAAATTTTTCTCCATTTCAGTGAAATTAGTTTCATCACTGCACAAAGATGCTTTTTCGTCATTATCATTTGATGAAAAAATTTGATCTGACCGTGTTACTTCATGGTCAGTGTTGGTAATCTCCGTCTTGGCCTGCAATTGTAGATTCTACACAAAGCATTTAACTAAACTCTTCTGGTCAATATGCTGTTTCAAATCAGGTCATTCTTAGAACTAGACGACACGGAAAAACTAAGCAGTAAATTTGGAGATGGAAAGACTAAAGTCAACTATTGAAAGGAATACTGATGTATTTGCTGCCTGACATTTACTTAATCATTTTCATGAGTCCATCTGCCTATGCATATTAATTTCATATAGCGTCCGATTTAAATAATGAACAGTCCTCAATAACTTTAAAATGAATATTCAGTTACGAACATGAAATTCCTCCACCAAAGCTTGCATTTATTGCAATTATTTGAACTTTGCATAAAGAAAATACTCCTTCTTACTTACATAATTACTGATTCCTCACAAATAATTTTGAGATTAAACACATGCCCTATAAAATACATGAATGGTACACAAACCTGCAAAAATGAAGGTAATGTAGAGAGTTGAATGTTTTCATTTGCTTCTTCCCTAATCCAAATGATATCACACTTATCTTCCGCCATTAAAATCCAACTTCAGGTTAGTAGGGAGATGAGTGAAATTGAAGTCAGCAATACAAGAAACAACAAGAAACAAAAAAAACACTTGAACAGTTGCTTCAGAAAGAAATGCTTTTCTTAACAAATCCCTTCTTTCTCCTTCCCACACCTTAGCAGTTGCTACTTCAACCGAACAAATAACTAACTTTTTGCACGCTCTCACACTTATCTACTTATAATTCATTTCATCAGTTCATGTTCCATCCATTACTTACACCTTTCCTTTGGAGATCGCAAAATCTTGCTACTTTACTTTCTTTTAATCTTACTAACACCGCTTACCATTATTAACCATACCATATCACATACAACATGTCATACATCTACCGTAAAAGATCATCCTGTATGCAACATTTCACCTAACCAAGCATTCTGTAATGGTTAAGAAAAATAGTGCTTTAAATAAAAACCAATTTCAAATTTCTTAGAAACCTTACACCTACCTACAACATATGATGAATTCCTCACCCTCTTACAAGTTCTCAAGAAATTCCTGTACAAATAAACTATATATGCTTATTCGGAACCATTCGCTTACTTACATTCATATAACAGTTCTTGAAAACTTTTGTCATTCATAAACGGATTTATTTCATCCTCTAATGTAATTATTGCAATCAAACCCATAAACCCCCTTGACCATAGTTGAAAAAATCAATCACGTATCTTGTTTTCATGTTCATACGTTGGATTCATTTTAATCAAAATACTTTACACAATAGCCAGAACAAATTAGACTGATTTCCTATCGTGGAAGACTATCAAAAAATGTAGCCCCACGCATGGTAGAACTTTCTATTTGTAGTTATTATCCAGTACGCTTATCACGTCCATTCAATAAACATTAATTACAAACACGCGAAAAAGCATTTGCGACAACAGATGACCAAATATATAATTTATAATATAATAAAATAAAGTTAAATAAACTGCCAAATTGCCTGTCAATCTGCGACAAAAAAAATGTGTTCTATGTCAGTTAAATGAGATGCAATATTTAATCTAAATATTGCGACAACCATCTGAAACCTTCGCCATATCCTTGACGCCTTAAAACTGAACACATGAAAACTTCCATTGGTCTTGATGATAAATCAGTGCGCGAAATCTGCCCCTGCAATTGAGAAGAAATTAAATTAAAATGAGGCAATTTCAGGTAATAATGAGCAAGGAATAGGATTTAAAATCTCATGATCTTCTGCTTCATAACTGAAATTGTATATTGCAAAAAAAATGTATGAAGTACTTCACAAATCTATTTGAGTGAACCTTAGATGAGCAGGAAAAAAGTACCGAGCACTGGAAAGAAATGACAAACAAAGATAACTTGAAAGCTATGCTCAATACACCACAAACTGAATAAATTAATGAAAACAAATTCTAATCAACAAACTTTTCCAGTAGTTAAATTCGATATTCCCAAATGCCATTTCAGCTGATCTTCTCCTAAAGCACTCGGTTTATCAATCTTATTACCGAGAATTAGTATCGGACAGGATGCCACTTGTTCATCATTCAATAAACTTTCGAGCTAAATTTATATATGTATACAAATTTTTTCAAACAGTGGGGAGTTTTATTTTGACATATCGAAAGTAGATAAAATTTATCAATTTACTCCAATATTTTCAACCCCAAATGACTGATTAAAATCTAGAAGAACAGAACCTCACGCCTACTTTCTGCGATTCGCTCAACATCAGCACAATCCACTAAAAATACAACAGCATCTACAGCTGGAAAATAATCTTTCCAAACTCGTCGAGCTGAAAGTAAAACAATTAAGACACAACAAACTACAATTTAGTTGACAGAGTTTTGTAAACATGCTCAATCTCATTCCAATAAAAATATATCCGAGATACTTTGCGCAACAATTAATTCTCAAGCAAAATTCCAATGGTAAAAGATAATCGAAAAACCTTGTTCATGGCCACCTAGATCAAATGTTGTGAAGCGAATGCCACCAAGTGACAGTTCTTCTGAAGCTAAAACACTGACATGAACAACTCATTAATGAAACTAAAAACAATGGAACAAAACGAATTACTACCACATATAAGACTGATTTTGAATAATTCAGACATCAATCATGCGTGTAACAAAGCCCATTATCCTACTTTATTTATGAAAACTAATTTAATCTTTAACAGTAAGTTGCATATTTTATATTTAACAACTTATAGTAACAAAAAAGGATCTTCTGCTCAGCAAAATGTAAACAATATAAATTACAACACTAAACAGAAATAACTATTTCAAGGTAGTCAAGTAAGCCTACATGTCATACGAAAAAGCTTACTAGGATGGAGAGTTGGAACATGTTGCGCCATGCGATCGTCTTTTAACATATGCAGAAGTGTGGTTTTGCCAGCATTATCTAATCCCAGGAAAACTAATTTACCATTTTTCTTCGTCAAACCTTTTAAGAAAAGAAATGAAGTGCTGCATCAATTCCAACATGATATGGATATACGTTGAAATTAAGAGTTTTGTATTCTCGAAACACCACCGCCGTATCATGAAAGTAATTGCGCAGTTCAAACATGTTATCAGTAAAGACCTTACGAAAACCGCACACTTTTTTCTACGCAATATTTTCCATGAGCAGGTAAGTGACTCGAATAATTCAAAGATTTGTGCATGAACTGGAAGCATACTAGCGAATAACATATGAAATAGGCATACCAAGATAATTAAGAACGCCGGATACCCAATCCCATAGCCAAGACATTTTTCGGCGGTTACAATCGCCACTTTTTAGCTCTGAAGCTGGAAATATTCTAAATGAATTAAATATGCAATTTTCAAATTAAAAAAGTGAAGATTTCATGATGATATAAATGCAGTGATAACAACAGGAGACAATTGACCTTGAATAATATTTGATTTTTGTGAGAAATGTGACAAAACAGAGCAGTGAGTCATACATCAACTCTCGGAAAATGGTCTCAAGTTCGTACGATCTCAATAATAAACTTTGGCAAAATATGGAGTTCACAATAATGAATTATTTCTGAACGCAGTAAAAATAAGGAAAAAATGAAGGAATATGAACATCAGCAAACAAAATGAACATGAAGTTGAGCAAAAAAAGAGTCATTTTTGCCGAAAAAAAAGGATTCATTATTTACTTCTACGTGATCTGATAAAACCTCCCGAAACTAATTTGATAAGCACCGAAGTAGACTTGTTTTGAGTCTACAAATTTCTACCCCCACTCCTTACGAATATACAAAGATGGACATGAAACCATAAGTTAACAATCCAATTAAACGAACAAACGACACGTTCATCATTCTTGCATTTTGATACATTAAGGGCAGTGCTGTTGCCAACGTGTTAAGAACCATCTAACTTTTACAGCTTTAGTACTCACTTTCTTCACTTACGTCAATTTTGACACGTGTTAGAGACTAATAAGTAATAATGCTTAATGTATTGTTTGATTTTGCATGTGATTGCATAAGTCTCCCCACTTCACTTTTTTATTAATAACATTTGTTACTTTCATGATAATGCTGATAATAAATTGTAAAAGATTATCTTTTTTTGATTTAATTTACTTAGCATAGGACACAATTTTTTGTATTTTATTATGACGAATTGTTTACTTGTTAATATTTCAGCATTTACTGAAAAAAGAGAAGTCTAAAAATTACAAAAGAAATTACCAATGAGAAATGGAAGAGAGTGTACCGACGTGTTTTAACTGCCAGAACAAGCTAGTTTTGGATGAAACCATTTGTAGTAATTCACGGAATCAACATCAACCGTTTCCTGCTGATGTAACTTTTGCTTTTTTTCTCTCCACTTTTGTTAGATTAATTTTTGATTGTAGTTTTCTTTTCTTATTCATATCAACAAGTACTTTTTTGTTATGGCAAGGTGTTTTTGCAGGGTGATCAAATGCTTTGTTTTCACGACGGTCCTTCTGCCAAAGCTGGAAATCTCTTTGAAATTATTTGCAATTCAAATTCAGCTTTAAAAGGACCAATGTGTGAAGTAACAGTTTTGTCATCCACTTTACTGAGCATTCTTTCGTTCTTGATTTTTTCTTGAAGGAACATATAAACTTTAGGATTGTACAGACCAGTTACTCTCGGGAATGGACCAGTATCTGAGGGAGCTGGATGAAGAATGTGCACAGTATCGCAAATTGCTGGAGTCTTTAAAAGATGGAAGCAATATTCATCTACTGGACAGAAATATCGTAACTTCCAAGCTTTCTGAATTGAAAGTATGACAGGCATCTATCTCTTGTTTTGCAGAAAATTTATTTCTGTCATAATCAGTTCCTTCGTGGATAGTATTTTGCAAAAAAATGACATCCGTCTTTTGTAATGTTCAAGTAAACAGCAATAGTATTCGAATACGTAAGCTTAGTTCGATGTTCTATTTTTATTGTAGAAAGAAGAAGCTTCGTTGCTATCTGAGTCCAAAAAACTGGCAGCAGAAGAGGCGAAATTAGATGCAGAATTGAAAAAAAAGAAGAGTAAACTTCACGCCGAAAGTGATTCATCAAATCTGTTATGGAGAAAATTTCGCGATAACCACGGGTATATTTTTTCTTACTTTTCTACTATGCATTTGTTTTTATGTTTATTTTCGATCGCAAATTTTTAGTCTTTGTTTGTCTATTATACATTTTCGTGCATTTTCATTCATAACTCGCCATCAAGATTGAGCTATTAATGAATTATATTAGTTTTATCTCGTAATAAGAATATTTGTTGTTTTACGGCCGGTCATTTTTGCTTTTCATTCAAACCTTTCAATGTACAATACTGTTGCTGTAATTGATCTAGTGAATTGATGAAGATGGAAGCTAAAGAACAAGATTTGGAAGCCGAGGCACTATATTTAAGAAGTCTACGTGAGAGACTGTCAAAAATAAACGTGCTGAATACAGCATTCCACATCTGGAAGCAAGGAAGTTTCGGGACAATTAATGGTTTTCGGCTTGGTCAACTGCCGCATTCTCAGGTAGAATGGAGCGAAATCAACGCTGCATGGGGACAACTATCTTTGTTGCTTAATGTATGCATTGCATTTTTTAGAGCAAAAAAAAGTAACCCAACCTATAGCAATCTTTTTTTAATCAATATGGGATACCTTTTAGACTTTAGCGGCCTGTCTTGGAATTAAGTTCACACGATATCGTATTGTACCTGTGGGTAGTCATTCGTTTGTTCAGTGCTTAAACACAAGAGCCGAATATCCGCTTTTTGGTAGTGGAGGTTTCAAACCGTTTGGACAGAAAAAGTTTGATGAAGGTATTTGTGCTTTCATGGACTGCTTCTGTCAATTGCAAAAATATGTAGAACGTACTGAGGTAACCTTATTTCTTATACTTTCATTAGTATTTCCATGATGTAGGTCCGAAATTAAAAATCATTAATTGATTAGCAGTGGTACCCCTTACTTTATTTTATGTAGCATCTTTAATGTCAGTTTCATGTTGTATTCGGTACATGGAAAATCTCTGTAATTAAGTTTTAGTTTCGATTCCCACATCGGATGTACAGAGAACACATTGAGGATAATAAAATGGAATATTCGGTGAAGATGCAGTTCAATGCAGAAGAAAGATGGACCAAAGCAATGAAATGCCTCCTCATCAATTTTCGTTGGGCAATTTCTTACGTAGTACATGCCAAAATCTTGCATTCTGATACGACCTCCTTATGATTAGTACTTCAGTTCAAAGCCATGTAAATGTATAATTTTATCGGGTCATTTCACATTTTGATTTGGTACTCTGCTTTTTCTCCTACATTACTCAGAACTCAACCATACATCTTGTTACAGTACTCCTTAATTTCTTCGCTTCTACCTATCCTCTCAACATTAAAATTGTGTTACCCTCCTTCCCTCCATCCCTACCATCTTAATTTTCATCCACAGCTAGATTCCTTTCCTCTGGATGCCTACTTCAATATTATCTTATTTTATAAATAATGAAATGGTTTTTTTTTTCGTGATGAGGTCATTTACATAAGAATGGAAGACGCTGCAGGTACGCTCCTGCTCGTTTGTCAAGTGAAAAGTCGTTAGTTGAGCACTGACAGGTATTTTTTGTCTCATGATTGCAAAGAACTTGGTGTCGTGATTAATATTGATTCCATCCATCGCTTGTTCTCGTAGTTGTAATTTCTTCTGTCCTACTTTTCATTACCAAATCAACGAGCTGAAATGTTGTTTCTGTGCCATGAAAAAATTCTTTTCAATTTTTTTACCATTGATGTACGAAATTCTTCTTACATGTCTAAAGATCTTTTGGTGTCGTCACTCTCTCTGTACAGAAAGTATCCGCATTATTTATAAGAGGCATTTACGTGTTACTGCATTCAGGACGAATAACACGCAAATACTACTTGTCGATGATATTAAACAAGCTCTCTTCATGTCTGCTTACCACTTCTCTAGAAAAAGATTACAATTATCTCACTCTCTCTGTTATTTTTTGCTATCCGCATTACAATAATTACGAATATCGAAATTCCAGCAAAAAACTCAATAATTTATTTTTATTGAAGCACTCTATCCACTTTAGAAAATTTTATATGTAACCTGAAGCTTCTATGAGTTGGATAAACTTGTCTTGTATTAATTTTTCATGTAATTATATCACTTCTCATAGATATTAATCTAGTTAGTAAATAGACTATTTTAATGTGTTGCAAGCTTACAACTAGTGAGTATTAAAATCCGTGAGCAAAATTTCACCACATCTTGATTACATAGTTTTAATGAAGAACATAGCTACAACTCGACTGCGGTAAACTGAAATATTTTTATGAAACTGCTTGCACTTTCCAAAGACCATCGTTCAGATGATGAAGGTTATCTATGCCAATACCCTAAAACAGCAGGTCTCAAAGCATGTAGAATTTGGCATGCTCACAAGAACAGATATAATGCTTTTTCAGAATATAACACACGAAAAGGTTACCTTGTTAACGGTCATTATATCCTCTGGAGACATTTTAGTTAGGCCGATAGCTAGTGCGTGTTTTTTCCCCTCTGCCATAAGGGCAACAATCTGAAAACTTGTGTTAAATATCAAGGACTCATGTTTCAGAAAAAAACAAGGTTGAAATAGACAGTCTTGTGGCTAGCATATTCCCCGTAGCTTTAACTTTTTGCAACAGAAGTCAATTTAAAAGAAAGTAATAAGTTCGGAACATACAGAGTCTTTAGGGACACTCATGTTCAGCTTTGCACCTGGACTAGTTAAGCCGCGACACATGATTTGAGATCCATTGAGAACAAATTTAATCGCACCTTTGTCTACCTTAAGCTATGAGGGTTAAATATATTTTATTTCGGAACTTTACGTATTCTACATTTCCACACACGGTCTCAATTGCCTCACGCTAAAATATTTACGAAATAATACTTATCACTCGATATTGCCAAAATATACGACAGTGGACAGTAAAGTTCAAATGCAGTGATTTCATATATACAAATAATACCACTTTTATAAATTAATTTTGTGATGACGAAAGTAGTGCAGGAAAACAGATGAGTTCGAAGACAATATTGCAATAATAACAAATATAATGGGAAAATCGGACTTTTGTCGTTCACGAACCTGCTCGTGAGGTAAAATAAATGGGTACTGGTGTAGAAGACGTAATGTAGGTAGATATGGTATGTCTCTCGGTTTGACAAACAGCACTTTTCCATCGCAATCCGCGATCAACTCAACATGTTCTAAAGACTTACTTTTGATTAATAAAAATGGCTACAGATATTCTGTAATCAGTTCTGCGACAGTGAGCACCTATAAACAGTACCCCGAAAACAAAACCCCAAATCGTCGACACTATCGCAAACCTTTACACTTGATTAACTTGAAACAATCTTTCTTTGGTAATATATCATTGATATAATCAGTCAATAGCGGTAATTGTTCCACTATCTTCAATCGTATAGACTTCTGCAATACCGAAAAATGTACGACTGAGACTGGAATATGTCATGCCCCTCTAATCTTGACATTCAATTTTAATCCTATAAAATTTTGAAACTATGAAACACTTCTAGAAACTGCTTAAAAACCACTCACTAAATGCTTCTAACCTGAGCAGACAGCTTAAGCTGTTGCGTCCCAATTATATCTTCCTTTTCATCGAATTTTCGAAACATCTCTGTACCCTAGAAAAATAATATAAAAATAGCCCCAAAGTTATATATTTGTTATGCCAAGCACCAATTCTACCTCAGAATTTGAATGAGAAAAAAATGGAATTTAGATGTCATCACCAAATATTGTACACAAAGTATCAGTGGAAACTTAAATTTATAAGATCGAATAGAACATCAAACCAAGTGCACTGCTTTCGCGCAACAACACAGTTACAATAATGAAGCTTAAAAAATTAACTTAAAAATTCCAAATATTGTTGGGAATGAAAATCGAAATGTGTATAAAGGTTAAACAAAGAAACTTTTTAACACGTCATATTTCTGAAAGCTTTATCGGTAATAAAATATTTTGCACAAAAAATATATTTAACAGTGAGTTATTGAAAAATACGCCGGTATAAAAGAACATGAAGATAAAACGACATTCTATACGCAGACAAATGCACAAAAAAAATTCATCAGTCATCTTCTGATTTTGAAATCTGTATCCATTCATTATTAACACTCTCCTTCCACAATGAAACCTGAAAAGCAAACAATGAAAATGATGTTTATATGTTAAACAAAGCTGATTCAAAGAACACATATTTTCTACTCGAACTTCATCTACTGCAATCATTTTTACGACGTTACATAATTAAATGTAAAAACTCTACAAAGGGAAAGAAATGCAAAGTCATTTTCAACAGATTCTGAAAGTAAGATTTTTAAAGATTACTTCATTATTAGCACCGGATACAGCAAGAATTGTGGCACAAAGCGACCAGCTAACATGCCACAAAATGTCATCGCAAACAGTCAGTTCCTGCGATATCCAATGTCGTTGATCGATGTTCGAACAACGCCAAATGATTACTCGTTTATCCTAAATTAAATGAAAACAAAATCTACATCCACTTCATTTGAATAACGAATAAAATAAATTTGCACGAAATGATCTCAAAAATTTTCAAATACTTGTCCACATGAAGCAATCGTGTTATATGCAGCAACTGGAGCCCATGCAACATCACGCACCCAGTCACTATGCCCTTCTAATTCAACATCTAGTTCCCAATCACTTTCTTTCTTTTCCCTACAAATGGATCAGGATAAATCTATTTGTGATGCTGGGATGGACCTTTTAAATGAAAGCTGCTGCAAACACCTCAGCCTTCGAAATTTAATAATGAAATTTATTAGCAAGAAAACAAGATAAACGCTTTATTTTCAAAAAAGCAATTTATAACGAAACTATCCAAACCTCCATATTTTAACTAAATTATCATTGCCACCAGATACTATTCGCTTGGACAAGACACAACCTGTGCTTTCAAGAAGGGAAGCTGAATACAAAGCAGGAGCCCATGAAACTGCATTACAGCCCTGAAATTTCGAAGGCACTCTTAGAAACTGAACAAAACTTCTATGTTCTGGAACCTGATAACGGTAAAACAACAAGATTAAAAATATTTGCCTATATTCTTCTGCAGAACATAAAGCTATCAATAATTATTTCCAATTTAACACATGTTTTTATATTTTTTCTTTCCTCTTTTGCCTAAGACTCCACAATTTCAAAGCAGATTTCGAAATTGCTACGGTATGAGTAGACGAGAATATAATGTTTTTATACTTACCCAAACCAGATTTATCATTAACGCTAGCTGAAAATACGATCTACCTCAACAATTTTGGAGTAATTTATTTTCACTAGAAATGTTAAATATTATTTCAGTAGCCATCTTCCTTTATTGACAGTGAATACCATTCTTCTAATACCAAATCACCTGCTCATGAGCTTTAACGATAATCTTATGAGTCCATATTTGTTCCTTATCGAAAGTAAGCACAGATAACGTCGTATCAGTTGATGCGCACGCCAATGTAAGGCCAAACTGATGAGGTCCCCAACTTATTGAATTGACACTTGCATCGTGATGATTCCATTCATAAAACTTTTGCCACTTTCCCGCTATTTCTTTCCAAATAATGACTCGCCTACAATTTTTAGGTGAAAAGTTATTCAAAATGAATTAATAATCTTATCATTAAGCCGAAAATCTAGAATCAGTTAGGATTCATGACTGAATAAAAAAATTACTAAAAACGAAATTTTATATAAGGAAGCTGAATGTATATAAACATCCTTTTACAAAACTGTGTAATTCATATAGACATACAAACAAGCTGAAAAGTCTTAAGCTACCCGAAAAAGAGAAACTGCACACATTATAAATTTGCTTGGCAAATTACCTGAATAACTTTGCAATACAGTTCATGAAAATTAATATGTAAATAAATCGATTACTTGTCATATGAACATGAAGCTACTACATTGTCAAATTTCGGATGAGCCCAAGCTACTTGCCAAACAGGACCTGTATGACCACTTAGCTCAGCAGAAGGATATGTCTGTCCTGATGGTTTTAACTAAAAACAAGTGGTTGATGTCAAACACTTTAAATGTAATCTTTATTGAATAGTTTATCCGAATATTAGTGAATTTGCTGGATAGATTATAACCAAGACATGCTTCTCGCTATGTATTTTTAAAACAGAATCAATTTTTACGCTTACTTCAAACGAGTTATTAAGTCTTTTCAATTCATAATTATTATTAACTATTAAACAGAGTTCAGCACCAATATTAAAGGGTCTGAAAAGTCAAAATAAAGAAGAAAAATTATGTTACTTCGAAAATTTTAACCAAATGATCACTGGAACAAGTAGCAAGTCGAGTACCATAATAATTCATTTGAACATCATGCTAAAATTTAAAAATGATGACAGAGTTTACTAATAAGCAATATAAGTTATTCCGAGAACTATCATATGCGAAGCAGTTTAATCTATATTTTGCAAAAAAGAATCAAACATTCTGCGTTTAAAGAATTGCCTTTAATTAGTTATTTCTTTTCATAAATGCCTGAATATTTATAAGAATATTCTCAGAGCTAAAAATCTAAAATATTACAATTTTTTGATAAAGACCCGCGATGCAGAAAATATGATTCTGTTATGCAGCACTGTATGTATTGCTAATAATTCTAACAAAGTGGCACAAACAGCAGAGTTCAGCACGAATATAAAAATTCATTTAAAAAAAACAATAAACAATAAAACTTACAATAGTGAGACGATGAGCTGTATCAAGTTTTGAGACTATTGTTACCTAAAAACAATTAAATCAATAAATTACACTGCATAAAATGTAATATTTTATTAATTCAGAGCCAATAAAAAATCATATTTTTTTGTGAAATGAATGCTACAGAAATAAAATACACGAAGATTACCATAATTATTTAATTGAGTACGGTTCCCGAGTCCAATAATTATGAAGTGATAATCCACACCTACAAAATCGTACAATTACTGTATAAATACAATGAATATAGTGAAGTATAAACAAAATACACAACAAACGTGAATTCCAACCAGCCATGATTAGAATAGCCGATAGTTACGAGGTACAAATAAAGTAAATTATGCCCACAAAATTTAATTATTGAAGACAAAAAACAATTCTTTCGCTACAAGGTGGCTGAGTTACTTCCCTCTCTTTCATGTAAAATTCTAATTGTAATTAATGGCAAAACCTGGCTTGACATATTTATTGCTTGGCACGTGCACAAAATTATGTGATACGCATATGGCGTAAACTATATGTTGTAGTATGATTTGAGAAATACGAGACCTGGCATTTTGATTAAGTTGATAACAGTTCATTTTTATCACTGCTCATATGACACACAAGCTTAGGCTTAGTTCTCACTAAGTTGATTTGCTCTATCTTGTTCGGGAATCAGTTATCAAAGTAGTAGAAGAAGAGATGAAGGTGATTTGCATGTGCACTTAAACTTAAAAATTGATTCTTTGTATCAATGAAAGGGACGTATTTTTACTTCCAATCACTTGAATAAAGTAGTACTCATGTCTGGTTGAACAAATCCTTGTTATGCTTTACATGGCGCATAAGAATAATGCATTTTTGTAGATTAAAATTGGCTCAACTTGAAGCTTTTATTGAACTGTAAGAATGATTGGGAAGAATTGTTGCAATGTATGTGGACTTCTGAATACAATGTAAGTAGTTGAAATGAAAATGAATGCTAGCTTTCATTTGCTTATCAAGAAGTCAGTGTCCAATTGTCTACATTGAAACCTGATGGCTGAGCATTTCCAAAATATCTTCACTTGTTGTCCCCAATTGTTAATGCTTAGCTAATTCTTCCTTGGCTGAAAACTGCATTTGAGTTTTTTTTTACCTTTGCCTACTTTTATGAAGAGCCAGAAAACACTGCTGTGCCTTGAGAGTTATTAATCGTTTTCATTTTTTTAGAATACCTATTTCTGCTCTTATAGTACAATGATTCATGTATGGTCTCGGCTGATAGATTGAAAAGTAGAGCTTTTGAGAGATGTTTAAAACAAAAGGTTCTACTACGAGTTTACTCAATAAGTTTCCTAACGCACTATGATGGTAAGCAAGACTAACCCATCTTCTCTTCCTACCTGCATTGGTGGAAGAGGTTGCTGTTGTCAAGCTCTCTTTCGTGGAAGCTGTTTATTTCCATAAAACATTAAGCTGTGCTGAACTGCTCATGAATTTCAGTCAAAATTTTTATTGTTAATGAAAAATTTATTACTATCATTTATAAGAGTTTGATCACGTTATTTCACTAATAATCATTGATACGATATACTCTAGTCTAGTTAATGAATCAGTATACTAATTTTCATTTTTATATAGTTTTTAGCTTAAGATGATGCTTTGACGATCAATTAAAATTTATAGAATACATAGCTTGAAGAGATCAAATATTTATTGCTTTTGTAATACGCTTATGCGGCAGACATTTCCGTGTCAGCGTAATGTACATTATTATCTAAAATCCAATGCTTGAGACAATTTGTATTGTTAATAGCAAAAAACTTCTTAGTTCTGATGTCAGAGGAGTCAACTATACAATTCAAATATCAGAAATTTTTCGGAAATATGCAGTTGCCACCTTTACGTGGCGTAAAAGAATTCTTTTTTGATATGTCACGATTCGGAGTAAGTCTTGTGCTTAGTTTCATTGTAAATAAATTATTCATTTTAAGAATTTACCCATTATTACAGCTTATGATCATTAAACGAATAACCTGTAAACTGTAATTAATTCATCAACTTTTACTTACATATTTTCCAGTAATCACGTCATACGAGTAATCGAATGATGATTAAGCTGAGTTTCTTTAAGGACATAAAAATCTTCTCATAATGACGCTTTGAAGAAGACTGCATTTCAGATACCACCTTTTTTTGATCTACCAAAATGGAACAATCGCATGTTAACTAATTTGCTGTATTATCAAACAAATTATTTTGCCATTATGCTCGGTTTCATATTGATCGGTGCTTCATTACAGTTGTGGGATATTATCATTGGTTTAATTGCAATCTCATGCGTAGCTGTCGTATTCATTCTTTCTTTTTCATCCAGTCATACATTCGTACAGGTAAAGTTTTACGTTTATTTGCTACAGTCGAATAATTTTTGGTTTTTGTATATGAGGTAGTATTTGACAACGAGTAACGAATTCTCTTCGTTATTCGTTGTGATATTTTTTTTGAGCTCGAAGCTTTCAATTTCTGAATTTATCACTTCATTTTTTTTTGGCTTTTATCATGAAATTATGCCCTTAAAGTATACTTAAGGTCTCTTAAATGTTATTTTTGAAAATACTATGACGTTATCATTTTAAACAGGTCTATTAATCATGAATTTTACCTTTACAGACTCGCCGTAAACATGCGTTCCTCTTATTGGGAGCTTTTTTATTATCCTTTTACTTATTTATTCATGCTATAATGCCTGTTGTGACTGTACTCTTTACGCTCTCACTTCCTTCGTTGCTGGTATTAGTACATGCATCTATTAGACGTAGGAATTTAAAAGCTAAAGTTACTCATCAGCTAGAGCGAATGGGTTTGAAGAACACTTTCATGGCATACATGCTGGAACAAGCTGGTATTGAAATGATGTAAAATCATTTATCTTTCCAAGGACTCTATTATTATATTAGTTTCTAGATAAAAGTCGTGATCATTATAAATCCCTTTTTTATTACTTGAAATAATTTAGGTTACTTGAACTGATTAAAGCTTAAAGGTTGTGCTAACCAAAGCGATAGAAGCTTTTGCTATTAAAACCTTTATCGCTTCATTTGACATAATCTTCTAACTGAAATCAAATGTATTTCTTGAAGCATTCGATATTCGTGCGTTTTTGGTTGCTAAATTATGTTTACTAGCAATCTTTATACATTTCCATCTTGTGTCGTTTCTATCATTTAGTCTTTCACACGTGGTTGCAAAATTTTTTGTAACTGCGAGAATTCAAAAATTTATTTGACAATAGAGATTTCCCAAACCTAAATAGATTTTTAAGCAATTCCTGATACAGATACAGCCTTTTTTGTATTGTACTGTAAGTCTCATTCCTTTTTTCATTTTGATTTAAGAAATGTATTTTTTTTCACACTTTATTATTCTATTATTATTTGCCTGCATTTCTCTTCAATACTTTTGCATTTTTTGATGCGGTATTTTGATGTATCTTTCATTCATGCGAAGGCTCTGTTCAAGTTAAGAAACTGGATAACGATTTTATAATAAATTTTTAATTCTTGTGCCGATAATGTATTTTAGTTTTTGAAATAAAGCTGAATTCTTTAAATTGTATGCATGGATTTACATTAAGAATCATCAAGTCATTGAAGTTTACTTAAGGTTTTACCTACTATTGCTGATTTATGCGGTTACTATCAAATACTTAGGAATCGCGGTTCGGATTGCAAAATTGACTTTATTAGTGGTAATCAAGGTGAAGCATTTAGATTTTATGGTGTGAACAGCACTTGAAATACGTTCAGTTGTTTCTAAACATGATGTTTTCAGTGCACCAAATATGCCTGGCTCAGTCTTCCAATTGGTCTACGGGCATTTCCTCCAGAAATCGCTTTTGGACGAGACGGATGTGGATATTATAGAGGAATATTATGTTGCAACTCCCAAAGAATCACTACCTCTCAAAGTTTGTTTTTGTTGTTTTTTTCAAATTTAGTCAGCAATATTTATTACATACTTTCAGTTTATTGTCTGCGTTTCGATAGTACTTGCTGCTATTGCTGGTGGCTATTCAGTTTCATATTTAAAAATCATCCTTTTGGTCTCTCCTATATTTATTATTGGTTTTTGGAAACTTGTAGAATGGCTTTGTTATTATATCGTATATTCCTTCACAGTGGTATCTTTTGATTATGATTCTACTGTTCATCGTATTGTTGCTGCCATTCGATCCAGGGAAATAGCCTTTTTTGGGTTCTTTTTTCGTTACAAATAATCAGTGAAATAAGCCATATTTAAGGTGTCATCGTTTTGTATGAAAGGATTTTTTTATTAGCTCTTCTACATCACTAGAGTTCATAAATGCATAATGATTTGTTGCATGAAAAATTTCCACTGCAGACACCAGTTAACTGAAAAATTGACTTAATTGCCATTTTTAGTGCATGAAGTTTAGATTACGGCACAAATGTGATATAAATGCAACGGTTTGTTTGCGGTCCATTCGGGTTGAATTATTGCGAATACTCCGTCAAGTAATTCGAAATTACATACACGCGTCCAAAAAATTATGCAAGTAATTAATCTTTTTTTCCTTCTTAAAACAATGCAGAACTCTGTATTACTTTTAAGGAACAATAATGATTATTTCATGGGGTATGACTGCTTTTGCAGCTTTGAAATTCAATTTACTCTTACGTTTTACTTGTTTGCTATCTCGTAGTTTTATTTCTCGGCCAATATAAGTGTTCAACTAGCATTATTCAAATTAAAGTTCGGCAAACATTCATACAATGCAGCTAATTTACCAGGTTTGATGAATCTGAGAAGTTATTATCTGAAATGTTTTCTCCAGAGATGTCACGGTTGGTTTTAGAAAATGATGTATGTGATGATTTTCTTCAACTATCAACATTTAAGGTATTTATACATTACTTGATGATACGCTTTGGCGTTTGATATTTGATTCATAGTAATAATGAGGAAAAAGCACTTTATTTTCTTATGCAAGTTTTGAAAGTATATGAACGTAAAAGAGAGCTGAAGTAGGCTTTACAGTTTAGTTTAACTTCAGTGTTTAATTTTTAGTTATGACATCATTGATATGTTCAGGAATTATGGCAGCTGATCTGTCTTTTACGTAGTGAATATCTTCGGCTTTTCCTATTTCATTTATCTCGACCCTCACGCACGCTGGTATTTGTATATTTTGATCTGCTTATGAAAATACTCTTTGTCAAGAACTGTAAAACCAGGTGACATTTATTAAGAACCTCAGTTCTGCTACATTAGTAGTGTGCAGCCTCGAGTCTTATGGAGCTCTTTGTGAATTACTTATTTCTATGATATGACTCGGTAGAACCAAAAGGCACTGGTAATCAGTTTTACTAGAATTCCAAATTATTACAGATATTTGGACTCCCTATCCTTCATCGATATATATTTTAGTTTCATTTATAGATATTAAATTCGTAAATATAAATAGAGTCACTTTCCGAGCACTTAGTTGTTTTATTCAGAGAAGAATGCTGAAAATTTTATGAACTATGCGTTTCTTTGTAAGTAAAATTAATCAAAATAATTTGGATTGCATTTTTTAAAGGCTTTTACTTGACCTTGATTTTATAAATCATCGGGGTTACCGTACAGAAGAAAAGAAAGTTAGAAACTATACAAAAACAGTGTCTACCACTGAAGACATTCTGATGCACCTGAGCTTCGCCTCAGAAATGTATATCTTTTTCATAATTTATACATTTTAAAATTGAATATTTGCTTATTCATTGTTGTTAAGCTTTTATTTGCAATCATAAACAATCGATACTTACGTATTAAGTTGATTTTTACTGTCAGTGGAAATGCTTTTGTGCGTCACATTAAAAAAGAGCGATGCAACTACCATCTTACATATCTGAAATGGCATTACGTCGCATAACACTTACATATTTATTTGCGTAATTAACTTTACTTTTGAATTACATCACAGACAATATAAATAATATTATATTTAACTTACAAAATATAGGCTTTTAAATGATATTTTTTATAGCTTGACTGGAGATGAATTACTCGAGCCAGAAAAATTCGAGTATGTTCGTGAAATACTGAAAAAAGCAGTTGAGCTTTTGACGCCTGAAAAAGCAGTAAAACCTGATCTAAAACGCTTGAGCATGTCATCAACATCATCAATATCTGAATCTGTGAATGATACTTCATCAGCCGAAAATTTATCACGTGAAGAGGTTATTACGTATCATTTGTGAATAGGGTTTTTCACAATTACAAATATAGTGAAATATAGTTGCTCTCCTATGATTTTTTTTCAACCGATATTGTAGTCAAATCATATTTATTTCAGATTTATGAAGGATTTCCTGTTATTTCGGATGGTGAACAAAATAATCATTCCTATATTTGGCAAGAAAATGTCAATTTTTCACCTTTATTGCAATGTTTTTGGAAAGCGTGTAAAAAAAAAAATATTTTTCGGACAATTGCTGAAAATTTTCTGAGTTGCAAGTTGGAATAGAGAGATTTTTTTGTCAACAAATGAAACTTTGATTTTAAAATTTATTCAATAGATTTACTTGGTATGTTCACAACTTAATATTTAGAATGGAAATGACGCAACAGCGAAATCAGTAGTTACGGAATTAAAAGCACGTCTTGTTGAACGTGATAAAAGAAAAGCGAAGTCAGAAACAGTGCAGAATGGTGAAGTTGAAAGAATGGCATTGGTTAAAAGCGAATCAGAAGAAAGCCCGTCAGTTAATAAAAATTATGATATCACACATTTAGTTCAAAATACTATTGATCAAAATTATTTGACTACTTCTACTAAAAATACTATTGCTTCAATTTCAACAAACTACGACGTATCTCGATCATGTGTAGAAATGGATTTAAGAAAAGCACTCATATTAAGAAAATCAGCGCCCAGCACTATTTTTTTGGATGATCCTGAAAGTAAGTAATGTCTGTTTCGAGATTTTTGTTAGACAGAGCTTTGCTATTCATGCTTTATTAAGGTAAATAATCTATTTTTGTTTTCTCTTATAATGCTTGCAGCTTAATTATTGCTCACAATATGGTTTCCATTTTTATAATTACAGATAGGTAGGAGTGAATTTGAATACAAGCATTATAATTAAGTTTTGAATCAATTAACTTAAATATGTAGTATATTATTTGTAAATGATTTCCTCTGTGCATAACACTTGAACATTCAGTATGAGAAAGGATTATGTGTAGATTGTAGTAGTGAAAGAATGGATGCAAATTTGAGCATGTAGTGCGAACTATTCAGAAACTGTTTGTATATATTTGTAATGCAGGCACATTGATGAATGAAAAGATATATTCTAGCTTACTCTTGTTTAGATCAGATTTACACCCACGTTTAAAGCAAAAATTTTTTCCCATACGATGTTTACTGAAGTTGTACGTGTATGCAAGCGTTTAATTTTCTCGAGACCGGTTTCTGGTTGGTCTTCTATGCTCCAACAACCTTTTTTCGTACAAAATGTTACCTTTAAAAATAATCAGTATATAATCACGGTTATCAACAATTATTCCAGTTTATTACATAAGTTTGGTTCTCTTAATTTTCAAAATTACATGGCAATGAGGGGGATTTTGCTTCTTTGATTTAAATATTTGGGAAATATTGCCTGAAATATCTTTCAGTCTCTCTCAAATACGTCTCTTTTCATTACCTCAGTTCAGTAGGTAAAGTTAACTGTCCTTTATTGTTTCGATTTTTCAACGTAACATAGCTCACTGTGATATTCTAACAAGATTTTACTTAGTTATGAAGCGGGTAATATTTCGGATAACGAGATTTACATTAATTAAATAATAGCCTTCCACTATGTATATATTGACTAAATAACAATTTGCTTTTCAGTGTTGGACTTTTGAGTATATTTTTAAGTGAACATAAAAATATTAGAATTACATCTTCACCTCAGTATAATCCATCAACTGCAGCATTTTTTGTACAATCGCATGCGCAGTTCCAGAATCATTTGCATAAAGAGCAAGGATACGGTCTTTCTCGAAAATACCATAGCCCATTATGAGTTTATCATTATTTTCAGCAACAATCACCTACAAATTCAAGTTCTAAAAGAAATCAAATTTACATATTGCAGTATTTGATCGAAATTTGATGATTTATAAGTCATTCTCTAAAAACTTATTGAAATATTGGCTCAAACCTTTTTTTTCTTTTTTATCTTCATGTACTATCATTTATGCTATAACACGTTTCAGTCAAGTGATCTAACACGAAACATTACCTTTGTACATTTGAAAAGGTACTGGAGGTATTTACTGCGATCAATAAAACACAATGTTTTGTCGAATTTCAAGATTTCTTGCATCTGTGAATCATGAAATTCCGAGATGTTCACTGCTAGAAAAACCAAATGGTGCAAATTTCGCAGTTAAAAAAGTAGTAATGTCTTGGCAATCTGCATGGAAACTTTTATTTTTGTAAATTTGCAGTATTTGTAGTTTTTCAAGTCCTTAATAATTCACTGCTTGTTATATTTGACTACAGATCAAATAGCGATAGTTTACATATGCAAATGCATGCTTTGTCATTTTACAATTTACTACTATAATATTAATGCTCAAAAAACAGACATTTAATGGCTTGTTTGTAGGAAATACAGAAACGAAATAATGACTAACTACGCACACACTTAAATATGATTTTAAAAATGAAAAAGAGTAAAGAACCAGAGAAAACGGTAGAAAATTGCAAAAACAAACTGTTCTCAAATTTTCAGTTTGCTACATGAACGGTGTCATTTCAGATGATGAGTCTTGTCATATGATCTAGTTCATTAACTTCTATCTCATATGATCTAGTTCATTAACTTCTATCAATGTTTTTATAACAACCAGAAGATCAGATTTTTTGCGGCCATCAATTAATTATTTATCATCATGAAGTTTTCATTACTTGACCTTCATAAGTGAATAATCAGAAAGTCATTGCTCCGCTCTGTCAACGAAATTGTTTTTAACAGTTTATCACGTTTCAGTTTTATTATATAGCAAAATAATGAGAAACATGTCGGAGGATTGCTATGCTTTCGGCAATGAACGATGGACCGGTTTGCTGACTCACTGATCATTAACTAATTTTATTTATGAATTTTCCCATTGGTAAACAATAAAAAATGTGAATAGCTTGAAACTAGCTTCAAGTTTTTTAGTATAACTAATGAAAATGGTATCCATTCTTGGTATAATACTACTGCATGTCACTTTTCACTAGCTAGCAGCAGTATTATGGCATCAGTGACCTTATCGAAGATAACATCTTTTAATGTCAAGATGCAAAACGATAAGATCAAGAAAAAGGAAAACAAAAGGGCTGTTACGTAATAGAGGAGACAATGAAAGTAAAAGTTCTCCAAATTACTCACTGTTTATATGTAAATGCTCACATCTATCTCTGTCTTAATTTAGTCTTAACAGTTTAATTTTTGAGTTACCAATATGAGCACTGTACTAGGATTCTGTAATGCTATAAATTCTGTTTGTTCTAGTATTGTAATTGAAAAACTAGTAAAAGTTACTTGTGTCAATTCGAAGTGTCTTCTCAAATTGACTTTTATTGACTGTGAGTTCACAGAGGTACAGGTTGTCTCTGACAACGAAGCCAGCTTTATCTCTCCATAGATCAATATCGTCGTCATCAGTCAAATCAACAGTTATATTTTTTGTCAACTCCAAATTGACGTTCCCCAATGTCCTAGAAGTATCGCTGCTGTAGAGGACTGAATTGGGTTGATCGGGGACATATTGACAAGTAAAGTCATAGTTTAATATGTATGACTAATTCTTTTATCATCCTATTTCCTGTTCTACTCAGAAGAAAATTTAATGTTGTGAATGTAGACCACTACCAATAACACGAATTAAATTTCAGCGATTCCACTGATGACATAAATTTTGTTTAAAAAAAACTCTCGAATCGATCGTTTTGTAGAAAACTATAAAATCATCGACGCATCTTTCAGCTTACTCTATGAGAAAATTTGAAATTAGAACATTTTAGCGACTATTTTTTGTATTCCATGCTTTGTCGAATGAGGATTTCCAAAAAATTAGATAGAAAAACCAATCAGATGCAAAATTTACGGTGCTATCTTGGGATAAAACTTTTTAAAACTTTGTCATTTACAATGACTTTTCATGAAAAGCTAGGGAGAGAATTATTTGAAAATTGCCGCTCTTTTTTCAGGTTTTTTTGTAATATTTGGAGTTTTTCTCCTAATATAATTAGGCAACGACCTTCCAGCTGCTTCATCAATTAAATGTTGTAGGGGCAAACGGTTTTTAGGGTTATGATGCACTTGAATGAATAGCGGCTGCAGACTCATATCTTCGGCTACATCCTGAAATTACTTTTGGTCACTTATTGTCCAGAAAGATTTTTTTTTAATATTTATGGAAGCAGTTTAAATGGCATATTGAAGGTGATGAAAATCTCATACCAAACATTTCTATAGGGCCAAATTGAATTTAATCCACATATTAGGATTTTGGTCACTAATTATAGCTGAACTATTAAGGGATTTATGAAAATTCGAACTTGCACATCAACAATTTGGTAGCATGACGAATTATTAGTTGGCTCTATATTGATATATTTATCACTGATAGATTGATCAATTTTAACTGCCATGCAGTAGGCTTGACTTGCCGAATATTTAATCATTGATACCATGGCATTCAAAGCACCTGTGAAAGAATCATTTCTTCATCTTTTAATGTTAGAATTGTTCCAGACTTTTTGTTTTAAAAAAAACCATTACAAAACTTTAAAAAAAATATTACAACTGATATTTATTTGACTTTTTTTCAGTATTTTAAATAATTATTAACTAACCAGTAGTTGAAATAATTTCGCTATAATGAAAAATATGTGATTTTTGTGTTTAATTTTTAGTTTCAGTCAGAAAATATAAAATCAACCATTAGAATCTCGAAGAAATGCACAAGTTGATCCTGGAATACTATTGATTTCATTCAGAAGCTCACTTTCATTAGATAATGTTTTATTTGAAAAAATATTCCAACCCATAGCAAATATTGTATTATAAGACTGAAAAAAAATTAAGTTTGCAGAATAAGCTTAGTAAGATGCACAAAAAATTTGTTCTATTTGAATTTAAACGGCAAATCAAACTCATATTTTGTTTGAAACCAATCATTCATACATATGACGCTTATTAAGTTCACCACTATCAAGACGTACAACAAATGTCGCAAATTTGTGTCAAAGTTTGAGTTGCTTCCTTTCCGGTTGTGATGTACTACAATCGGAAATGAAACAACCTAAACTTGGTATCATTTACAGCGAAGTGATTTTAAAACATAACAATACAAAGTGTAACTAATAAAGGGACAAGTGAAAATTTAAGAAAATTCCATTATCATAATTGAAAATGAAGAGAACGGCGAGTTGCAAGTATACATATTGCATATAAAGGGTATTTTTATATTAAATGAATGATTAAGGGACAAGTGAATAAATGATGCGAATATAAGGGAGAAGGCCATTCTTTACGTGAATAAAATGGCCACACGTGAAACGTCTCCTGAAGCATTTCGAATGGCTGGAAAAGTAATGATGATCGCATCAGTGAGCGGTGACAAAAGAGAAGAAACGACGGTAACGACGACGACGCAAATAACGATGACAACCACAAATTGAGAGAAAAGGTATACCTTGGGAATACTCTCTACTGATGTATATATGAAGGAGAAAGACGGGGTAGGAGTGGCGCACCTGATACTAAAACAAGTTGTGAATTGCTAAGGTATTGAGTGATTTCAAAGTCGACTGGGTTGTTTTGTAATTCCTTCTTACCGTCCGTCATCGTAATTGTCACCTTTTGCCTTGATTCTCATCTTTGTGAGAGGTGATAAGTATGATGGAGTTTGCAGTTGTGGTTGTGATGTTATTGTTAGATGTTATCTGATCTCATTCAACGGTTCCCTCCATGCCCATTCCTTACACGGTTGGTATATTTATTTGTTTCGTGTCACGGAACAATTTGTTGTAATTGTCACTAATGGAAAAAATTTGTGAATGACGCTTTTTGCCTGCTGGATGTCACTATCGAACTATTCCTTGCTTATATCTATTAATCAACAATAAATATATTATTCTAACATATAACTTCTAAGCACTATCACTGTTTCTACCTACAATATGAAGAGAAAGCAAAAAAAGCGACATGTGATATTCTGATAATAACAGAAATAAACGAAATGTTGGCTGAAGACAATGCTGTTGCATGCTTTCACCTGATCAGTCAGTGCAATGCATGAAAACCATCTGGCAGTTGTGTCACCTTGAAACCAGCCACTTATATTCCATTCCATTCCAACCGCATCTCTGCCATGTCATTATCATCATCCAAGAGTATGATCCGCAGACACCGGGAAGCGTATATTAAAGCAGTATTGAATGAATAGAACCGGTTCATTCTATATCATACCATACGTCTATTAATCAAGAATGTCAATCAGGTTTTCAGTACTTCCTGATTGTGGTTTCCTTCTCAGCATATATTTACAAATTTTTTAAAAATATCACCAGCTTTTTGTTTTTGAATTCAAGACCATGAATTAGTAGTGTATCAATGACCAGTCTCAAGTGTGCTCATCAATTACCTTCAACAGTCTTGGAAAGACTGTCTGGATTTGTCAACTGCTGCATTATACAACGACTGCTTTAATAGAAAAAGCATAACCCAATTACTTCCTTGTCTGTATGGACGAGAATTATCGTACCCGCTTAGAATACAGAATAGCGCAATAACTATTTTCGCAAATCCCTCAGACAGTAGCTTCTCGATGACATACTACACTATATCATAACGACTGGTAACCTGATTCCCACCTCCCATAATAACTTCACATGCGCAGAAAACACCTTCTTAAAAGTAAGATCAAGATAGCCAGTTTTGATTGATAGGCCAGACAAACTCATCGCAGTCTTGTAAAAACCGCACATTACTTAACGATTTTCCGCTATCATGAAAACTGAAAACTTAAAACATATTCGCACGTTTCTAACTGCGTAAAAGGCTTAAGATGAATTGTAGCACTAAAAAGTTTTCCCAACTCAAGTTCCCACTGAGAACAAGTGCATACTTTTAATGTCCTGCTTATTGTGGATGAGCTCACCGAAACCATAAAATAAGCTAACAAACTATATTCTATACTTCTGCACAAACTAACACAAACACTTCAGATTTTACTTGAAACAAAACAAGTTCTTGAATACAAAGCTATGTTAAGAATTACATCCAATATTACGTGTCTGAATATTAAATTCCGAAAAATGGAATGAGCTGGAACTGAAAAATGAATTTCTTCTCTATGTCTTGATCCAATAAAATTTGAAAAAACTTTGCGGCTCATAAAATGACAGATTAAGGAACCCAGAAACAAGATCATGGAGCCACAGTTATCTATTTATTGCATAATAAAGTGTTGTCGGCTATTTTCGTGACTTTAAAACTATAGTAAAACTTCTTAATCAAATTTTTTCAACAGAGACAAACTTATTTTAGAATAGAGAGGCATTAAAAAAATCATTCACAACAGATAGAGAAAGAACTCAAACAAAATGTACAGGGTTACCAAACAATAATTAAAGAAACGAACAAACAAAAACATAAAATTCAATTGCTGCACACTTCATTCCAGCATAAAATCTTTAAATCTCAGAAAGTAGAGATTCTACAAAAACACATCCTTCCGAAATTTCTAACTATGAAAGACAGTAAGATGCTGATAACTACGTTTTGCAACTAGAAATAAAATAAAATGTCATCGTAATCTTGAGATTTCAGGTGATGCTCTTTCTAAACTTCTGCAAATACTGACATAAAAATGATAGTAATTTTTAAATCGAGATTATGCTGATCACCGATAAAATTCAACCAGCAAAACAAAATATTTCTTCGAATAAGAAAATTGTTCTCGACAGAACAGCAATTTTTTCCCAGTGAAGAAATTTTTTTACAAATATGAAGAAACCAACTGAATACTAAATGAGCTCATAATAATCAACAAATGCGTGCATTCCACTGCTAACCACTTATTGCACCAGCTATTGGTGCCGTAACACATTGTAATGTCTCCACAGCGTTTTGCAAAGAACGTATTTGTACATAATCAGTGACAGCTAGTAAAAGAGACGCTTCGTTAGCATGAAAAGGACATATTTCAATGCACTGCTCATATAAACGCAATGCTTCACCAAATTCTTGCCTAAAAAAATAATTAGATATTCAACTTGGTCTTCGAATTAAAGTTCAGGTATAGTACTCATAAAACGATAAATGAATCAGAAAAAAGCAATAGAAAATTGCTGATTCCAAAAATACCTTTTGAAAGCAATTTTTGCCAAAATAGCTAAAGCATCAGGATTGGCTTTTTCTTTCTCCAAAATCATCTTCATCTTAGATTCCAAAACTTTCATCTGATCAGGAGAACCTTCCATTTCTTCCGCTTCAACCATTCTCAAAAAATTATGCAGTGCTACTGCAGAATGCATGAAAATGTGGAACATAGAACCATGAAACTTACGCAAGATAAAACAGCGGCGCCGGATGATCACGTATTCCTTCAGCAGCTTTCTTGAATGATGCTTTAGCCAAATCCTTATTTTGAGCTGCATAATAAAGCTGCAACATACACTTATAAATGATATTTCGTTTTGAAAAACGTTTGGTAATTTGTTTCAGAGCGGTGTGAATTAAAGAGATCAGGTTAAGAAAAATGAATGAGGCGAAAAAGTCACAAAATTTTCTAGATGAAAAAGAATAAAAACAAACTCTTCCAGTGATGAGGTAAAGGACAGGATCAGTGTTCTGATTCAACTGCAAAAGCTGATCAACCTTAGCCATACATGCCATAGCCCCACCGACATCACCAATCGATGCTTTCAAAGCCATTTCGCAATAAGCCCTCAAGTGTCTTAAAATGTTGAAATGAACATAAATGATTAGAAATTCATATACTTATGAAACGACACTACAATAATGGACTGTGTAAAATATTACCTGACTAAATGATGCGCAGGGTCAATTTCATAAAGCTGATCCAAATATTCAATTGCATCTTGAAGTTGATTTTCTGACAGTAACAACGCAGCCGATAAATAAATATCAACATTTTTTGGATCAGTTTCGATAGCAAGGTCTAATTCACTGCAATTATAGCGTCAATGATTATCAATATGTGGATCATTATTTCTGAACCTCTAATTCAAAATATTTTACAGTCTTTTTTTCACCATCACAACAAAAAAGTCATTAAAAGACGAATTTACCGCTGGATTTGAATTCTTAACAAACCAGACAATGGAACACTGCACAGTAATATGAGCTATACGCCTAAATTAATCCATTATTAAATAAGACTAAGAACAGAAAGAATAGAGTACTTTCTGACATCGTTGCTGCGTTGAAACATTTTCAAAGCTGCAGTAAATATGTAAAACATCGATCGAAATCGTTTGTTGATTTCGTTACATCGCATTTCTTTGTTCAGTGCATCCCATTTATCATTGAAAGCAACCAAACATTCTTTCAATAGCTAGATTACAAAAATCATTAATAAAAAATTTAATTCCTGAGGATCAATGAAATGTGAGAATCAGCAGTTTTCCAACATCTGATGCGAAAAAATTAAAAATCTGATGGTGAATTTTTTTAAAAAGTACCAGGTACTAGCGACTATCAAGCAAACGACCTTAGCAAGACATACGAATATGAACACGCACATGAATAATTGTAAAATCCATCCGAAGAAAAAGTACAAACGTGCTACTAACCGCGACGTTTTCTTTCATCGAAGCAAAACGAGCTTGAAGTATATAATCACGTAAAATGCAAGTCACACTATTGGAATTCGAAGCTGACTGATGAATTAGCAGATCTTCCTTAACAAGTGGTATAACTTCTTCATAATGCCCATTACGAATTGCTTCCAATGCGTGATCATAGGGACTAGAAATAAACTACATGATAGATCTAACAAGATGCTAACTATTTTCAGTCAATAATGTTGTAAACTGTAAAATTCTAATCAACAGATAAAAAATGCAATTTTTGCACATCTCTATCTAACTTGATGTTTTCGACATTCCAAATAAGTTAAGAAAGAAGCAAAATCAATCACATCGCGCTAAGTTTAGGTTTCTTTAAGGATGATTTTGTGACACCAACAGTGACAAACAAAAACAATATAACCTCCAATTATTCAACAAAATTTTTTTTACTGAAATAATATATGGTAAATAGTGAACTTTTTAAGAGAAAACAGTACTTAATACCTTTCAAGACAGAAATTAGAATCTAAATCTTTCAATATTGGGTCATTGACAAATGAGCCGCGCCAGACTAGAATAGACTCGTCTCTAATTGGTATGGCCTCACGTGTAGCTTTCTAAATGAGATGCAAATATTACAGATGGAGTAAAAATTACTGTGATCAACAGATGAAACACTAAAACACTTACGTTCTACGAAACTATAAGTTCAAAAGTTTCCAATTCAAAATGTCTCTTTAGAAACTTCAAAACGTAATAGTTGGGAAACAGCAGTAATTTTATTCACAACACTTAATTCGCTTCAACAATAATAATTAGTGATTAAAAACTGAGCTGCTAAATGCGAAGAAAACCTTACCAGTCTTTCAATTATACTGGAAGTAGATAGAGCAATAGCTTTATCGACATCCGCTTTCAATGAAATTGAGGCTTCCGGATTTACGAGGGATGCAAACGTAAAATCTATACGTGAAGTTTTTCAGTAAAGTCTAACCAAGTACTTTTAGATATGCAAGTTCAGTAATTTAGTAGCATACAAAGCTTAGACTAGAGCGATATAAAATTCTGTCTAGACAAAACATTAAAGGTTAAAATTCGTCATTTTACACATTAAAAACAATACAAAATACACACTAAAAGTATCGAATTTCACTAATTAAATAAAATAATGATAATGCGGCATAAATATGCATAAATAAAATTTTTTTTAAATTACCATCCAATGCTTCTTTCGATTTGTTAAGACATAAGTATGCTCGTGCTCGCCGTACCACAGCTTTGAAATAAAGTGGGTCTAATTCTAGTGCTTTCGTGCAATCCAAGACTGAACGCTCTGAATCTCCCTGAAATTCAATTATATTAATTATTGCACGATATGAAATTAGTTTTGAAATAATGTGAAATAAAAAAATTATTTTAAAGTAAGCATACTAAATAAAGCTGTAGGTGAATTAAGGAAAAGTAAATAGTGCTTCATAATCCTACCAGTCTATCATACGCAGCTGCTCTATTTTGAAAACACACAGCAAGATGACTTTTGTATTCTGGTGGACAAAGATCAATAGCTTCTGAGAAAACTTCAACAGCTTTGTTGTATGAACAATTTTTAAAATGTTCATTGCCACGATCTTTCATTTTCTGAGAGCTTTGCACTCCTAAAACATACCCATCATCGTTATTTTAAAAAATATACTACAATTTCACAATGAAAAGTCACAAGATAAGAAATACGATTCAGCACCAAAATACCTAGAGGAAGTACTGAGCATGATGAAATAGATGCATTTAATCCAGAGTTCTTTACTGTCTGAAAAAGAAAAAGTAAGAATTTGAAAAAAATGACTCTAGAAATTGTCCAATGGACAGTTTTTTCGAATTTTTGCGGACTATGACTGATAGTTGGCTTGAATTACTAGCAAATGAAAAAGTCCTGAGATGAGGATTAATTTGAAAATAATAGAATGTCTAATGCAATTGCAAAAATTATACTATAAAGTGATGAACACTTGAAAATTTAAATAATGCAGATTACAGTTTCAGAATGCTTTCGAATGTACCACCAAACTGCAGCTCCGCCAGCAATACATGCTCCACCAATAATGAACCATTTACTCCATCGTACATTGCTTCGACCATTCATTATCATTATCCTGTAGGAAAATGTTTATGAAAAAATTAGAGGAAAAATCAGAGGGATAAAATGTAGTAGAAATAATAAGACAACAAAACTACAAGTTAATGTAAGAAAATGTGGAAGATGTTAGCTTTTTACAGAATCAATGCAATTTTTACATAATGACACTGTTCAAAAGCACTGAATCGACCGTAGACTGAAACTGAAATACGTGATCTAAAAAAAACACTCAGTATGATAATATGATGAAATTCTAATTATATAGTGATTTTTTTTTTTGCGTGCACAGATATGCAGACCAATCGCGTCTCTGGAGATCTTCAAGTCATTTAAATACTTGACAGTAGCAGCCCCATACAACTGAGAAAGTCTGAGCTTTTATACTGATAAACTGACAAAAGCTCTGACTTTTCACTAATAAAAGCTAATAGTTAATTCCATTATTTCCTTTCTAAACGATATGGATAGCCAACGGATTTATACAAACCGCAACAGAAAGTAAATTCCACAAAAAGAAACACAGAAAACACTGGCAAAAAAATTGAAATCTTGCATTACAGTGCGTAATTGCAAGCAGTGATTACAAAGAGCAAAAACTGATCGGTTGAGTGCTGCAACAAAGCGAACAACTAAACGGCTGTTCCTGTCCCGAAATGGTAGCAAGCAGCATATAAAATTGCAAAAAGGCAAGAAGTCAACAATGAGAAGATGAACAGCGTCTCAATTTAGAGACCGTAAAGTTGGATGGATGAGGAAAGGCTAGAGCGACTGAGAGAAATAGACAAGACTAAGCACGAAAAGCAGACTTTTAAAATATAAGCCATGCATAAATTACCTTTCAAGCGATTGAAAATAATCATTAAATCATGTCAGACAAATTGGTAGCTTTTCAAAGGAAATAGAATATGGAATATGCACACTAGAGGCCAATTGTCCTCGTAAAGTACCATACCAAATGACAATATAGACATGAGGAAGACCGAATTAGAAAGAATTATCTTAAGTAATGGTAAGTAGGTACTCTCCTATCCACTCTACCACCTGATAAATTTTCAGCCATTCTCAACCGCGTTTTTTCTATTTCACGGTTTCTGTCTTACAGCATTAAAAAATTCTTATGATTACTACCACTACTTGTGGTGCACCGAAAGTGCAAGTGCTCATGCACTGACGTTATCGGTACTAACGTTATCGATGTTGAACTGTTGGGATATACTCTGTAAAGTAAGCAAGGCTCTTAACATTTGTCATTGAGGTATGCAGTTTCAAGTTACAATTACTGTGATATTGTTATGCTAGACTGATGTAAGGACAGATTAGGTGCAAATAAGTTTGTGTCTTACATTGTGCATTTAAAATGTTAGCAGTCAGATTAAGATACGAAAATTGAAGTGCATGATAGACGTAAACTGGTGATGTTTGATTTTTTGTTAAAGATCAGTAATTAATTCCTGCGATAATGCTTAGATTTTACGTTCGTCTTGTTGGGTTAACTTAGGGAAATGTCAAACTTAATATTTTTCTTCTGTTTCACATGCTGCACAATGACATACAAATGAGAATCAATTTTAAAGCAAAAGATCTTCACATATCAAAGCGGAACTGCATATTGTTGTCAATATTTAGACAATATGTAGTTAAAATACAACTTAGCTTTTACTTTGAACACATTTTTTGTATTTCTTTCTGTGCATTGTAAGTTGTGTCATGAAGCATCAACAGCTCTGATCTAAAGTCATGAAGTGTTAGAATACTCACGATAGCAGCAGCATACATCCTTCTGGCACAGTAAGCTTTTAAGATTATGGACGCATCACACCTGATTTCATCTCAATTGTGAGAAGTAAATGGAATATTTACATTTTCTTATTTCTAATCTAAAAATGCTCCCGAACAAGATTTGTAACAAGTTGTAAAATAATAATGATATGTATTATCGAATGCAGCAGTGCGTGTTACTGTACTTTTGTAGCAGCGGGAATTCTGAAAGTTGCGACCAGATGTGATCTCAGTTTAGGTTTAACAATTTGATTTGTTATATATATGCTCTTAAGGTAATGCAAATAAAGATGTTCTTACGGTGACGCAGTTTATTTATGATTCCCTTAATTGTATAAGTAATTCGTCTGAAAAGGATGAAGAAATTTTATATTACGCATTGATATTACAGTGAACAGAAAGACACTTATAGATCTTCAACAGGAATTTAGCTGTGAACTAAGATTACCAAGTGGTGACACATTTTTAAGTGGAAACATTAGAGCTAGAAATATGTGGCTTACAGAAAGAAGCAAAGGACTAGTTAGTTTAACTCTGTTAAACATCCAGAATCTGTTGTATGAAAGAGGAGTGCTAAAGACGAATAAAAAGATGGAAAGTGGTCTGTGATTGTGGAAATGTTCTACTTATTATGTAGAAGGGAGGAAAAGCTTCTCTCTCTACTACGAATGGAAAATGAAGTGAAGCTACTGCTGTGGAAGCAAAAGATGTATCAGAGATGATGGAAGAAAAACATTTGAATAACATTGAGGCAGACGCGGACACAACCTCTAAACTTTATTAAATGAACAAAAAATTGAGTCAACTTTGACCACCGATTTTTCTTAAATATTATTGAAAAAGTTTGACAAAGTAATGGCTAAAGTTTTGCTCGACCACCAACGGTGAAATATGTGGACAAAGGCAGTATATAGTTGTTACTGTATTCTTGTAGCAGATTTAAATTCATAATTTTTCATGAAATATATAATCTTGAGAGATTAATTTGGTTAGGGAAGCGTAGATGTGTGCGGGTAAATTATTTGCTGACATTGTCTATTCTGATGCTCTTATGTACTATATGGTCGTTTTTCTTTAAGAATATTTCTGTCATTCACCACATATACCAGTGGACAAGAAGACTAGACAATTTGCAATATGTGTAAGTAGAGCTTCTACAAAAAACTAAAAAAGCATTAAATGACTCGTAAAATAATGCTTCTACAAAACTGATTCAAATTTAGAGCCCTCATTTGTGGGTTAAGAGCAGAGTAAGTTGCCAGTGAATGTGGTAATGAAGTAAGTCGGTGAACAGTTGAAATCATTAGTGGTTTTGCACATATCATATTTCCGGATGTCTGACTAGATTAATAAGTTGCTTTAGTGTCTAGATGCTAGGGGCTAGTAAAATAGTTCCAGAAATAGTCAAAGTATAGAGAGAAGATGACGCGACAAGTGTAATCATTCTTACATTATTAAGCACACATCACACATGCATTTTTCTTAACTTTTAATTCATTTTGCTTAAAAGAAGAAGCAGAAACATTTTAGTAAGGCAAAAAGTGTCAAAATGTGTTTTAAAATAAACCATCTAAAAGTTGCTTGTGGATGCGTTGATTGTTGAAAGAATTGAAGAACAGTAATTGTAATATTATTTAAACAGCTAAAGAATGCTCAAAGTTATGAAGAAGTAAGAGGATGAGGATGAGGATGGGGATGGGAATGAGGATGAGGATGGGGATGGAGATGAGGAAGGGGATGGAGATGAGGAAGGGGATGGACGTGGGGATGGAGATGAGATGTGTCCGATTAAGGATGAAAGTTTGAGCAGATGGAGATAAGCAATGAAATAATAAAAGTATAAGAACAGCAATCGAATAGATAAAGTGACTAGCAGTGTTACATTCGAATTATAAAGAAAAAAAGTAAGGCAAGAAAGTGGAGAAGCATCAAATTTAGCCAAAAAGGACAGATGCTAACGACCAGACGCTTTCAGAAGGATTGATTGTGCTTTTGCCAATAAACCTTCATTCTCTTTTCATTAAGGTGGTGTAGTGTACTCAAAAAGCGTGGCGAATTGAATGAACAAAACAAGCAATACGATGGATCATTGCTTTTGCCAAAAAAAATGCAAATACTAATTATAAATCTGCATTACACTAAAATGCTTGGACATGAATTGTACACGTAAATGTTACGAAGGCTTGGCATGTATTCTATCGCAATCAAAGCTACACATTCCTCTATTTATAAATGTAAATGTGGTTGTAATGAGATATTTGGTTGATTAGATTACGAATCAATTTTCTTTCTCATCGAGATGTAACCTACCTACATAACTGTTACACTCTGCTATCATGTTATTATGCAACATTGGATTGAAAAGAAATATATAAGCTTACAATCTCTCTTCATTTTTTTTTCACCTAAAAAATGAACAGCGTGAAACTACAAATTAATAATAAATCTTGTTAAACTCGCTAATACAGTGCTTCGTAAGTTTTTTCACAAATGTAAGAAAGTATGGTTACAATATATACCATTATTGCGGTGGCTTAACCAAATGATTATCTGGCGTCATTTTTTGTCTGGCTTTTATCATTCTTTTGTTACGCTTCATTTCCTATTTATGGATTTAAACAGTTCAGTCAAGAACTCTAATTTCATACGTCTCTAGACTTACTTTTCATCAGCGTGACTTAGCTGCGAAGAAACATGCATACAAAATTTCATTTCCTTCCAGAATTATTACATTACTCTTGTGTATTGCATGAATTTAGAATAGCAGTCGGTCTGGAAATTTGTAATTTTCCATTACTTTGCTTCTGAAATTTCTCATTTTAATTGTAGTCCCAAAACATTCATACATGCGTGAAAGTGCGGACTATTTTCTCCTGTTACTCAA
>UYYF01004410.1:0-12636 GCA_900618365.1 Thelazia callipaeda
CTTTAATATAGCACAAAATTAATTTGAAAAAATCTTCTAGAAAAAGTTTAATCTTCTAAAAACATAATCAAGTACTTTGTCTGCCCTTTCAATGCTCTGCAATGCTTTCAACTGATACATTTTCTCTTTGGCAGATACTAGACCACTATTCACAGCACCAACTGCTTGCCAAAAACACAATTCCTTGAATACAGCATCACTGAAAAAACGAAAGATAAAGACTGCCAAATAGCTCTTAATCATTCCATAAAGGAAATAATGATAAATCAAAAACAGTAATGGTTCAACATATAATTTCAATGCTCTGCTTTTCATAGTGCTATAATAATAAACCTCATTACATAATACTAAAAACCAAAAAGACTAATCCATTGACATAACGGTCATAAATGAAAAAGGTTTCGAACATCACATACTTTTTGAGCTTAAATTCTTTTTAAAAGACTAAAACATAAAAAATACCGTTCACAAAGTTCAATTTCTCTGTCGATATCAAACAACCACTTCCGAAGAAGGATACAAGATGATGCTGCAGATGAATAATTTTGGATATACAGAGCATGCGGACATTCATCATCAGCTATCTTGCGCTCTAGTGAAAATAAACAATAGATTACGTTAAAAATAATATCAAACTTTGTATCCACAGAAAGTATCCGTCACTTTAAGTTAATGTTTATATATTACAGAAACTCATAGAGTCTGCAGTCTAAAGTTCTTAGTCTTTAGTAGCCAGGTCTATCTTCCTGCTTCGTTTTTTTTATAGCTCATGACCAGTTCATTCGAATTTAATTATATCTAGACTTCTCTAATGGTTAAAAGTATTTCAAGAAAATACGAAAGAACAAAAATGAAATACCGAATCCTGATTCCGTCATTTCAAATAATGCGCAGTACTTGCTTGCTTCTACAGAGATATTCAAACGTTTTTGTGTCGCCTGAAAAAATTTTGAAATCTAAAATATCGTAGACTGCTATAGCAACAACATTATAAAACTATTTTAAATCAAAATATTTTGAATAATAGAAAACAAAAAAATGAAAAAATTTTGTTGCATATATAACTACATTAGATTTCAAAATATTTTTAAAAATACATGCATAGTTTACTTAAAAGGAGCTTATAAAATCTTGCCATTGAGTATTTGAGAAACAAAAAAAGGAGCTGAAAATTACCTTATACAATTCTATGGCTGTACAATGACGCTTTATATTTAATAACAAATAATTCCCATCAGGCAACAATATGCGGATATGTACATCAGCAATTGCACAATCTGATAAGGAATCTTCCATCAAAAACTCCTATAATGTAAGAACGTTGACTGATTTAGTTTACACATATTACTTTCATTGAAATTAGAAGATGAACTATGACTGAAAATATTATAACCACACATCTCATGAACTATGTCAGCAGTGAAGTGAGCAGTCAATCTCTACAAAAAATTTTTACAAAATTATTTGTATCTATTTTAAAAATTCATAAAAGAGAAAGAAAATTTCAGAGTTCGTATTCAAAAAAATAATAAAATTTACTTGCATGATATCTGAGTCGGCTATAACCTTTACAGAACAGATTTTTTCCAAATAGCACTCAAGACCTCGTCGACGAGCATCTAACTGATGTTCTGATAATGAAAAAGGCCATTTGTTCGGTAACTTTGGAAAATTAAAATCGATAAATTCATTCTTGAGTAAATTATGTAATTGAACAAATTCACTGAAACGTCGTGAACCAAGATGTCTCCCAGCCATGTGTACATTGTAAGCAATGAAACGCTCTCCATTTGCAGTTACAGTCTGATAACTTGGGATTGTTATAGGTAATGATCTCTTTTCGGAATAATCATACCTAAATTATCCTAAATAGTTTTAAACTGCTTAAATATATCACTTTTAAGAAAATCTGATAAGCGTTACCTATAAGATGCTGAATTTTCTTCAATAAATCCACCATCAAAACGTTCTGCATCAACAGCATCCACAGAGATTACGACAAGAGCTAACTGATCCCCGCCATCTTTAATTAATTCTACAACCTGCTTATGAGTAGCTCCTTCCACATCAACTCCATTGCTGTAGTAATTATTTACTGCCTTAGAAAACAAGTTATAATATTGCGATTTTACTTGATTTCATTATAAATTGATTCTTGGTAGTAAAGAGAACATAACACACAAACATAGAATTTATCATGAGCTAATATAATGAGTACAAATAATCAAGCAAAAGTAAAAAATTACACTTTCAAAATTCTATCTCCTTTGAGTAATCCAGCATTTGCAGCTGCACTTCCTCTCAAAACTGCACTAACATATTGCAGAGGTGCATATAATTCACCATTTATACTTCTCAGTTGACCACCTTCGCTCACTTGTCCTTTTACATTAAAGCCGAAACCTGCAAACAAATATAGCACATGTAAAAATTCCTTGTGATTAAAAAACAAAAAAAGCACAAAACATCACCAGTATCAGTTTTGACGATCTTCACAAGATGCGGTTTGGGATTGAAGTTCTGTCTTTTGGTTATCATAATATAGTCTTCACTTGAATCACTTTCCTCACCCATCATGTTAATGTATCCAAAATTACCATTCGTCTATTGCTCCCGCTTAATATTTAAAACATGACACAATATAATTACAGTATTTTACTACTAGCACAGAATAGCTTCTACAAATACATTCACAAACAGTTTAAAATTAATATCATAATACTTTCACAAAATATTCAATAAAATTTCAATAAAAAAGACCTGTTTGATAACTACTAAGCAAATTCTTATATCCAGTATTATCACAACCATAAAATTTTTATATGTAAGTAGCTTATTGCTAAGCGTTTAATGATATTAATTCTGAATATGAAGTAAGCATCTTTTCCGTTTATTAAGCCATGATATCACGCACAGAGGATGAATGCATCGTATTAAAGCAGTAAAGAAAAAATAACGATTTTTTCAGCTTTTAAAATAATAAAAGCAAAAAATTTGGTTGTTTTTCTGATCTATACCAAGATGTGAAATTAAATTTTGGTAATAAGGTCAAGTCACACAAGTAGGAACAAATGAAATGAAAGTATATAAAAATTTATTAGAAATAAAAGGAATAATACGCGGCTATTACTTCAGATTCTAAATTATCTTTTCTCGATCCCACATATAATTCCACCCATTAATGCTATATTTTGAACTGAAGAACGAATAATCCAACTCAAATATTTACTAAACTGTACGAAAATCATAAATATAAGCTAACCTGAAAATCATACCCTCGTAACTTTAAACCACTGACTCGATTTACCCTCATTTTTCTCCTTGCAAGCAGTTATTAACAGATGATAATTATTCTGTACTTCTGAATCTAACTATAGTAAAATCAATAATAACACATAAACACAAATTTAGCTAAATTTATCTTTACTTTACTTCACATTAGCTTCAAATTATCAACAAGCAATGAACCACAGAATAACATCTTTCAGAGTATAGCCAATATGCAAATGCATAGATCACAAGCAAAATTTTAAATAATGCTCATTTGAATTAGTAACTGAAGACAGCCATGACATAGTTATTGCCTTCTGTCGATGACAGTAGTTATTCTGGTTGTTAAACATGTTTGGAAGAGGTCGATGTGCAAAATGTGGTGAACCACTTGATAATGAAGAAGTAATTTTTGTTCTTGGACATTTGTATCACTTAAATCATCTTCGCTGTAATTATTGCGATACTCGTATATCTCATGTTGAACAAGGTTTCATTCTCGATGGCACCAAACTTGCATGTTCTCGATGCCTCGACAATCTTAGTCCTAAATGTTATAAATGCAAGAAATCCATTGTTCACGAATACACTTCACATGGTATACTTACTTAACGTCTAAATTCAATATAAACTCACATAGTGACTGAAACTTAACTTCAGACCGAAATATTTTTAACTACAAGTTATCACAGATGGTCACCTTTACCACCGCGACTGCTTCAAATGTGCTAGATGTCACCGTGTTTTGGATACTGAATATTTCGAAGATGAAGACAGCCGTCCACTAGACAGAGATTGCTGTTGGGGACAAGTACTAATGGATCACATTGTCCGCGATATTGATAATATTGTTCCTTCCAAGTATTAATCGTATATTGTATACTTATCCCAAAACTATCTTTATTCGATCTTATGATGAGAAACCTAGATTAAATGTCAAGTTTAAAACCAGGATAACACAAAGAATTTGGTTCACATTTATTTCATGTCCAATCATTAAGTATACTAATTTTTCAAGCTACATAGTTTAGCAATCAAATTACTCATATATCCACACTTCATTATTCACATTCCAGTCGCACAATTCTTCTTGTTTAAACCAGTGAGCGATTTCACGTTCTGCAGACGGTAATGAATCTGAACCATGTACTATGTTTCTTCCTGTTTGAATGGAAAAATCTCCTCGAATTGTTCCTACAACAACATAGTAGTTAGCTTAAAAACAATCAGGAATTAAAAGCCGGTCTTTTCGAAAATGGAACTATTCATGGAATTTTATTTTAAAATGAGAACTGTTCGACAATTTTTTAAACTATCATAAAACTCAGCTATGATTTTTTTTACAGTAATGCATTTGAAGTACGAAAAATTTAACGAAAAAGAACTGAGACTTAATTTTACAATGTAAACAATTTACCTGGTAAAGAATTAAGAGGATTTGTCGCACCAAGCATCTGTCGTCCTTGATTTATTACATCAAGACCTTCCCATACCATAGCAACCACTGGCCCAGATGACATGTAATCTACTAATGCTTTGAAAAATGGCTTTTCTTTCAATTCTTGATAGTGAATCTGTAACAACAAGTTTATATTAATTATGCAGTTCAATAAAAATAACTTGAAAGATCACTCCATGAATTAGCATCTTATTAAAGTAGATGAGGCTACGCAGACATCGAAATTCAACTCGTTTTCTGATATGGATTAAATGATATCAGTTGGTAAAACAAACTTCTAAATGGGCTTTTGTAGCCTTCACCATTTTCATTCCTACTAATTTGAATCCTCGTTGTTCAAAACGTTCAATAATTTTTCCGATTAAACCGCGTTGCACAGCATCGGGTTTAATGCAGATAAATGTTCTTTCCTTTGTATTTGACATACTGTAGTCGTTTCCTCTTGTTTTTTCTGAAAGAAACAGAAAACTGCAATTCTCATCTTTAACTCTTTAAATATCAGTTGCATAAACTATTCTCAGCTGGGATAAAAGTCTTCAAATAATTGCTGCGACAATCGAATTAATTAATGTAATATAGAGTTTAAATTAGTTCTTCCCATAAAAAACGATGAACACATATAGCAATAAAATCGTAGATCATATCACAATCATAAGAATGCATATCTTAGTAAAGCATCTGATGGACATCTTAAGCATTGTCTAGTTACGGTTCAATCAAGAATCAAAAATTATATAGAGTAGGAAATTGCACAACAAGCTACCTGGAACAAAAATGATGAGCAGTAAATGCGAAGAGCAGACAAATTCTTATTTACTACATAAACACAGATATTCACCATGAGAAAAAACAACTATGCTAGAGAAAAGCTGAAGAGAGGAGTAATGAAGAGGATAAAACATTTCACTGCACGTACATTCGTTACTTCATAGATATCAGCAACACAAATAACAGTTACTTTAATAATATAACAACTCAAACAGATAGCCAAAAAAAGTATCACTAAGAACATCAGTAGTACAGAGTCATAAATATAGTTTCTGACACCTTCACGTAAAATGTATAAAGACATACGCAGTTAAAAACTGATATGTAACGATTTAACGTGAATGTTCGAAACGCTTTCTACGTTACCTTTCCTCATCTTTTTTTACTTCTAGTGAATAATTTACTGATAAGGAGATTTTTTCTGCTTTTGTTATCGATAATTTCCTTGTCCATTTCATTGAAATCTTTCTTTGAGAATTACTTACATTATGTCATAAAGTCAAAGAAACACATAGCGCACAATAAAATACTATAGAGATCAAGTCTGATCAATTCGGATTTACGACATATCATTTCTGCTTACATTATACAGTTAAAGCTTCTAAAAATTATTCTTACCATCAAGCTCAAAAAATAATATCCATCACAAAAATAAGTGATCATCGAATTTATTTACTGCACTTGCTTAATAACTGACGCAAAGCTACTACATTCATTTTTTGTAGTCTATTACAGTAATTCTATTTTTCTCTTCAATTTATCACCGTAGTCTGCAACCACAGAAACTAAAAGACAGTGTAAAATTTATACAACAGATATGTCAGACATACTTTATAAAAAATATTAAAAAACGGACTTTACAAAATGCAAAATGAAAGTAAGCGAGAAACCGTTAACTGATGAACAAGTATCAGGTGGCGAATCAGATGCTTGCACTGCTATTATCAACAAAAACGCAAACAATGAGCAACAGATTCGAAACGTCATCATAATGTTTTCCAATGACTAAAATGATGTTAGCTTTACAAAAGATCAACCAGTTTACGATTTAATTCCGTTGACTGAAATAGAATTTCAAATATTTATCAAAATGTCAATCTTCTAAAAATACTGACAACCACAAGTGATGTGACTGAATAAATAGCACTTTACCTACACATATTTGCAAAGTTGTAACTTATCACTACTGAATATTTTATATAATATCAAGTGACATGCCAAACTGTGCAGAAAAACGTATTAATTATACTTGCTAAATAAGCATAAAAATAAAAGGATACTTCTACTACCAATATTATCTGTTTTGACAATCTTGATCCAGTACTTAACAAGTGCATAAAAACAATGAAAATGAAGACTGTGAAAAAACTTAGGCATATTAACTATTATTAAAGTAATGAACGATTATAAAATATACTTCTGTTTCAGTGAATTTAAAATTCTACTCAGCAACTTTTGACAAAAACAACTAATCTTAAAAATTTTGATCACTATCTGAAAATTTAGTTATTATCTGCGACAAATTTAAATATGCCAACAAAAACATTATATAAGATTGGGGCTTAAAACCTAAAATCGTAGCTAAGCAAAAACATATTGTAATGATAAGCTTCATAAATTCAGTTTTGCAATCAAACAGTACGAGGAAAAACATATACAAATAACATCCTCATCCTTAGTTATGTTAGAATCTTTAACGTTTATTGATTACTTTATTTTTTATGTTCATTTTAGCAAAAATTCGTTCAGTTAATCCAATTTATGAAAAAAAAGTTCTATCAGCTAATTACGAATGAAAATTCAGGTTATTATAACTAAAAGATATCTAAAAAACGCATACTTTCATAATCGATGAATATATAAATAAAATAAAAATTGTCATAAGCATTTTCGAACAAATATTACAAACTTAAGTTCCACAATGTAGAGACAAAAACTTTAAAAAAAGATTTATGAGCGTATACATTTCAAAAGATTAGATTTGTAAAAGTATACAAATGACAAAGATATAGATGAAATATATCACAAAAACAGAAATTTAGAAAACGTGAAATTGAAAGACTGTACACGTTTTTCTGCTTAAAATGAAACTTAAAAACCTAAATAAATAACTGAAGACAAATTACAAAATAATCCACTTTCAGCTGATTAAAGATAAAACAAATATTATAATCATTGCTTTAAGCTGAAAATGTGATGTTAAAAATGTGTGCAAATTTTAAAAGCAATAATCTAAGCTTAAAATTAATAAATGTTTGCAAGTAAAATAGTTATATAAAAATTCTTTTCGTGTAAAAATCACGAAAAAGATTAATTTTTCAGTGATATAAATTTAAAAAAATAAATAATTAAAACTACCTAAGAGAGACTGCATCTGAATGCAATACTTGCCGAACATCACATGATTAGAATGATAAGTGCAAAACAATCGCCAACATTACTAAGCAACCAACATATTTCGAAAAATTTTGCAAGTAATTAGCATATATTATTATAAAGAATCTGAAATCAACAAACGCTTAATTAACTTATTATACGTAAATTTCATAAATATTTACAAAACTAATCAATTTCATGCAAAAAAAAAAAGTTTATTTTATATTAGTTAGTTAATTTCGGATGAACAGAAAACATTTCGCGTTGAGAGAAACTAAATTTTCAGTTATTTCTTTAAAAATATATAAAAGTGTGTAAAACACTCTTTTTTTATTACAAATTTATATACTTTTTAATAAGCAAAATCATAGCGTTGTAGAAACTTATTAATCAAATATTATGAGACATATTGTGTATTAAAATAAGTAAAGTTAGACAGAGAAGAAAATGAAGAACGTACAAAAATAAATGTAACCTGACTGGATTTCAGTGCAAATAATACACTTACACGCTAAAACAATAAGGAGTGAAGAGTAAAAATTATCAGATAAAAAATTATCAAATCCGAGAAGTTCCACTCACAGTGCTATTATTAATGTGCCTAATATAATTGTCGAATTCTATTTTGATAGCCAATGTGAGTGGTCACTGTGAAATAAAATGTTTCTTGCTTTACAAGTCTAAATGAAAAGTTTTGTAAAAAGTTTCTTGTGTCTTATTATTTAGTAATTATATATTTAAATATGTATTTATTCTTAAAGAGCTTTGTATTTCACAAAACAGAAAAATCTAAAATTTAAAAGTAAATTAGTGAAATGGAATGAAAATACAGAATTACTGTGATGAAAAGGATGAAATAATTTTTGCAAGAAACATACTGTAGTCATAATTCTTCTACTTTAGTTATAGTTTCTAATGATACTACCAGAATTTATTGAGTATTATTTATTAAGGTGATTTATAATCAATAACATTAATCTAACATTTGTTTGCATTTTTGATCTTTCTGAGAGTTAGAAACCTTACGATGATGGCATTTATTTGAAAATGTTCAATATTAGTTCATAAATTTGTATGCTGCAAAAATAGATAACAGCGAAAATTACTCAGAATTCACTCATTTAGAACACTCTGTTCAAGATCTCAAAATGAAACTTTATAAATAATTTATAATCGAAACGAATTGGATATGCTGAAGGGTTTCATGTGAGGATTCAGATGACAAAATCATTGAAATATTTTGTGTTTTCGAGGCACAAACATACACTCATATATGAATCTCACTAAATGATTTAGAATCTCTCGTAGAAATCAATCAATTAAGAGTTATAAAGCTGAAAAAATTCATTTCAAAGTAATTTTTGAGACTTGTAAAATATTATTTTGTCTTTGCAATTGAAAGTTTAATACTAAAAATGCAATCTAAATTATTCATAGCATGCATTAGTGTAAGCGATGTAAACTTAAAAATTTGATGTATATGAAATGATATCATTTTTTAATATACGTTTGAAATGAATGCAAACAGAAGTAATGTTAAGTAATCAAAATGAGTAATCGTAAGAAAGTACGTGAAGTACATCTTCTTTCTATAACAAAGTGTATTATCACTCACTGAATATAAATAGCAATAGAATCGCTTTTTACTAAATTTAATGCCACGTCTTTATCGAGCTTATAACAGTATCAGATAACAACATCAGATTCACATAATCGTTCTTCGTATTCAGAAGTATTTCTCCTTCTAATGAAATTTTTTGTTGCATGCTTCTGACTTCTGTTGAAGAATTACTGCTTTTTTTTCGCTTTACTTTGATAGCTTTTTGCTGAATACTTCATAATTGACAAAAATTAAAACACTAAATTACTACTACCATTCATTGCCACAGAAAATTGACAAAAAATTGTTTGAATTCTAAAAAATATCAAAATTGAAATAATACAAATTTCAAGCATTTTTTTTTGAAAGTATAAAATGCCATATACGAGTGTGACATGATATTCTGATCCATGTTATGAGTTGAAATTTTTTCCTTTATTTGATTCAGACAAAATTCAGTACAAAATAAAATTACTTCAATAACAAGAGTGAAAAAATTGCGCCTTCACTGTCATCATCTATGCACTTGCAAAATGTTTGCATGATTCTGTGTAAAGTATACGCAAAAAGTTAGCTGTGAAGCTTAAGTAAGTTTCAGTGCTTGCTTGCCACAAAGGATAATCTCTTGAGGGAGTTGCTTCTGCATTATCATCCATAAACACAACTCTCGACTTTCACTTTCGAGAGTTTCCGCCCGAAATGGCGATTATGCGTTTTTCATTTCAACAAAATGCTATAACATTTGTTTATTTTATTTCAAATTACTTTGTTTCGTTTTTATTATTATGTTATTAATATCTTTAAATATCCCAGGAATCTTGAAAACTCATTCCAGAAAGCTACAGTGATCACATTGAGTGCGAATAATCGAGATATCTTGAAGTACAAAATTAAAAATAAAATCTTTAAGGTCGAAAGTTCACAAAAATTGAATAAATGCCTTCATGAATTAATACATAACGGAAAATCAATAACAATGCGATCATTGTAGATACTTTCAAGCAAAATATTTTGTACAAAAGTTGGTTAAAAGTCTTAAATGATTCTCCAAATAAATCCTTACAGTATGAACATATTACTGTAAGTTATTGTTGTCTGTCATTACATTCTTAATCATTTCATTATAGAGTAAAAAGTTTTTTAATCATTCTATTATATTGATATTTAATCATATATGCATTATATACTAAATAAATAAAGTGATTTAGTGAAAAATCCGATTACTTAATAACGTCAAATAGTTTTGTAAAAAATAGCTTACTTTGTATACAGTTATTTCACTGTTAAAATTACAAAATACTAGCTTCCTGTTTTGCTGATATTTCACGTTTCACGTTTCACGTTTCAGTTTCACATTTGTAATTTTGAAAAAAGGATTGGTGTCATAGCTATAACATTGAATTCTAAATTATTTTAATGCATTTGCACACTTGCTTACTTATGTAATCCACGCAAATTTTTTAACTTTAATATTGCAAATCAATGTATGGTGCATTAGCAACTTAATTTATTTATAAAGTAATTAGTAAAAAGCAGTTGTAAAATGGGAATTTGTCTTTTGGGAACAAAAAATACAAAAATGACATCTTTTAATAAATGCAATATTTTGAAAAAGAATTAAAGTCTTTCCAATGTTTATTTTTTCAATGCATTATCCATTTTAATTCAAAAATAACCTCAAAATTTTGCATTAATTTCAATTTTCCGTTTCATACTTTCAAATTTATTTCAATAAATTTTTGCTAAAAGGCATAAAAAGTAAGAGTTCAGATGCGTCCAACTAGAAGTAAGCAAACTAAAGTTAAAAAAAGGGAATTGTTTAGCAGCCTAGTTTCTAGCTTACATCTGTGATGCTTAATCTAGTCTTGTTTCTTCTAAGCTTATAACTTGCAATATACTCTAAAAACAATTCTTTACTTGGAACTTCCTTAGTCAGGCTTGAAGACAAGACCTGAAATTCAGAGAGAGTCAGAAAAATTGGATTTTTCATTTTAGAGCATTTAGCACTTTCTTACTTTTCCAAAGCTTCACTCTTTGCATTCGCCTTAAAATAAATATTCAACGTAAATGACTATATATACATAAACGTTTTTTCCGCTGAAAATATTAATATGCATATATATTATGTTTATTTATATACGTTACTTCACGCATTTATCAGTTGTTGAAAATTATTTTATCACAATTTTAATTTATTGATGAAATTTTTAATCTTATATTTACATGTTGTTCGCTTTTCATGTGCATCATTCCATAGATACTTACTACAAGATCTTTTTTTTCCAAGTTTTTATTTAAAAATAAACATTTACTGTAGATTACATGTGAAAACTACTTGATTGCATTTCAGTATTGCAATAAATTGTATACTTCACTCTTATTTTCTGTATTTAATGCTATATAATGACAGTAAAAGTTTATTTTTTCCGTATAATTAATCATTTATACGTGAATTTTTACTTTTTTTGAAAATTATTCATTATTTTGTAGCGCAAAAACCTTTAATATAATATAACAACTTATTGATCAAATAATATGGTATAAAAAGCAAAAAGTTATTCTTCAATCTGAGCAAAAGCTTGTCAAGTTTAATTAAAGACTACAAGATTGTTTGACTCAAAACAACTCAACGAGAGCCATTTTACAACTTAATATTTTCTACTGCACAGCTGAAAAAGTCAAGATTTGTTATCTCAGTAAATGAAATTTATAAGGAATTCTTCAAAATAACACTTAATTATCACTTACGATCACAGCTCAAGTAGAGGATTTTAAATTGAATTCCACATTTTCATAGTTTTTATTTGAGTCAAAATAAAATTTATTGACTAAATCAATTACTAAGCAATAAAAATCACGTATAATATCAGTTTGATTTTGCTTGAATAATAAAGATCTCAGTACTTCTATTAACCTGAATCAAATTGTTCAATTATTATTGAATTTCCTAGCTGATAATAGTACTTCGAAGCTTTTGTCCTAACTCAAATGAAAGCAAATATTGTAAAATATAAAATTTGAAAAAAATTATTTGTAATTTACATTGATATATTTTAAATGTTTTAGATTACAAAACTTATCTTCCTTATTTATACTTCTCTCTGATTTCTTTTCAGCTTTCTGATCATTTTGATTATTGCCAATTTCATTTTTTATAGCGTAA